>CAKNXH010062849.1:22285-32313 GCA_932178445.1 Andricus quercusramuli | reverse complement strand
ATTTGAATAAAATTTAAAATTACAGAAAATTGATCATTGAGTTTTCAACCGTTGAATTTACAACAGTTTAATTTTCTTCAATTTTCAAGTGTTGCAATTTAAATAAAATTTAAAATTAAAGAAACTTGATCATGAAGTTTCAACAGTTGAATTTACAACAGTTGAATTGTTTTCAATTTTCAACTGTTGCAATTTAAAGAAAATTTTTTATTAAAGAAAATTGATCATCAAGTTTTCAACAATTGAATTTTCTTGAATTTCCAACTGTTTAATTTAGCACGAAAAATTAATAAACATTTTATTCCATAAAACAAAATTTGGCAAAAAGTCGATTTTTTCAAAAACTGGTCGTTAATGACAAATAATGTTTTCAAAAATTAATAGTCATTCAATGGAATTCCAGTCGGGAATTTATGAGATTTGAAAAAAATTCTTCAATGTCAGAAGTAATTCAAAAATCATTTAACATTATTTAAAAATACAAATTCTCTTATAAAAAAGATTGTTATTTCTTTTCTGCATGTAAAAATTAAGGTTTAACTTATCCCCTATTTTCCTCCTTTTTCTGAAAAAATGCCCTGTTTTCCCTTTTTTAGCTTCTTTTACACTCTGATCCCTGCAATTAAAAAATTCTTTATTTTTTGAAAGACGATAAAACTTTTCTAATTAATATTTTATTTGATAATTCATTCAGGAGACAGTGGACATTATTATTGCAACCAAAGAGTTCTTTCGTGTCTCTGCTGTGATGGAATTTGTGGACCACAAAGCGGTTGCAACTGCAATCCTTGTCAAAAGTTGGATGAAGAAGAAGCCTCCAGAGTAACATCCCTCGTAGAAAAAACAATTCCTGCTCAGAATATGATAGATTCCTGGTTATGGGGTCCTCAACCATGTAAATATTTCTAAAAACAAAAATTAATTCTCAGGACTCACAGACCGGTCCCTATATCCCCTATTGAACCCTATTTTCAAGATTTGTCCCCTATGGTACCCTATTTGCAGCCCATAATGTAACTTTAAAAAAAATTTATAATAAGATCAATCCAAGTGTTAGGGATTTTGAAAAAAGTATAAAATCAGGGAATTTCTGTAAGAAGTAGCTAAAAAAATAATCACTTTTTAAAATGAAAAGGTCACTTTTCTCTCAATAAATTAACTTATGGGTTAATCACTATTCAATCGAGGTCTATACCTAGTTCTGAATTGTCTTGAATTATTTTGAAATATTTCAGGGTATTTCTAAAGATTCCGAAAATTATTTGATAGATTTCAATCATTTAAAGGGTTTTTTTAAAAAGATTTTAGAGTATTTTTAAAACTTCTAAGGTATTTTCAAGAGCTTTTTAATTTATTAAGAAATTGAAATATTTTAGGAAATTTTAAGATTCCAAAGAATTATTCATTAATTTCATTAATTTGATTTGAAGGTATTTCAAAGCGTTTTAAATATTTCAGGATAAAGAATTTTCTAGAATATATCCCTATAAGGTTTTATGATATTTTTAATGATTTCATAGGATTTTATAAGGTTTTCGAGGATTTCAATTATTTTATTCGCGAGAAGTGAGGTAATTTGTAGGATCTCAAAGGATTTTCAATATTTTAGAGAATCTTAGAAGATTCCTACGAATTTTTAAATTGATTTAATTAATTTGAAGGGATTTAGAAGCGATTGAAATATTATAGGATAAAAAATTGTCTATAATTTCGGAAGATATGGAACGATTTTACGGGACCTATAAGGTTCTAAGATATTTTAAAATATTTCATAGAATTTTATAAGGTTTCCGGGAATTTCAATGATTGGAAGGGTTTTTTAATGCTCTCAATGTATTTTAATAAATTTTTCAGGATTTCAGGAAATATCACCAGATCTCATAGAATTTCATGGGATTTAATAATATTTTTATCGTGAATTCATTTAAATTATTTAGCATTTTTTAAATTCAATGGATAAAATGATCAAAGGATTTGAAATAGTTCAAAGTATTTTTTTTAATTCCTCGGCATTTTCAAAAGCTTTAAAAATTGTAAGGAATTTCAAAATATTTTAAAGAATTTGATATATTTTAGGACATTTTTAAAAAAGGCCAGAAATGTTTCATTTATTTCGATAGTTTGAAGGGATTTCAAAGACTTTGAAATATTTTAGGGTAATTTAAAAGATTCTCTGAATTTTAATTTTTGGAAAGCAACCAAGTTTAAATTTTAAATTTGAAAGCAATCAAATTCCAAATCCCTTCAAAATTAAAAGCGTTTCATTTTTAAAGTATTTTAAATTACAATTTCAAGGGATTTTCAAGGGTTTTAATAATTTTAACTGATTTTTAAAATTCTTTGAATTGTTTTGTGATCAATTCATTTGGAATTCGCCCTGAATTCGTATAAATTTATCCTGAATTCTTTTGAATTTTTCTAAATTCACTAAATTTTACTCAATACAATGGATTTTTTAAAAGTTTTTGTTTAATTCATCTTGAAGTCTCTAAAACTTACTCAAAATATTTTAAAGAATTTTATATATTTTAGAACATTTTAAAAAAAGGCCAGAAACGTTTTCTTTATTTTGATAGTTTTTCAAAGACTTTGAAATATTTTAGGGTATTTTAAAAGAATTTGAAAGCAATTTAATTCCAAATCCCTACAAAATTAAAAGCGTTTCATTTTTAAAGTATCTTAAATTACAATTTCAAGGAATTTCCAAGTGTTTTAATAATTTTAAGGGATTTATAAAATTATTTCCTATACAATTGAAATCATTTGAATTGTTTTGCAGTCCTTAGTCACTTTTTTGGTGAGAAATTAGTAAGTTTTCAAAGATTTTAGGAAAGTTTCAAATATTTTTTGCAATTCATTTGGAATTCGCCCTGAATTCGTAATAATTTATCCTGAATTATTTTGAATTCTTCTAAATTCATTAAATTCTACTCAATACAATAGAATTTCCAAAAGTTTTTGTTTAATTCATCCTGAAGTCTTTAAAACTTACTCAGTTCAATGCTTTTTTTTATATTTTTGAATGGTTTTCAATTCCTTTGATTGCTTTTTAAATTTAACTTGATTTTTAAAATGAATTTTATCGAATTCTTATTATTTCCCTTAAGTTGCTCTAAATTTACTCAAATTTTACTGAAATTAATAGAATTTTTTTCTATTTCTTCAATTATTATTAATTAAATTACTAAATTATTATTATTAATATAATATTATATAATAATTATTATTATTAAATTATTTTTTGGTTATAAATTAGTATGATTTCAAAGATTTGTCATTATTTTTTGGAATTCGCCCTGAATTCTTATTAATTTACCCTAAATTCTTTGGAATTCTCTTGATTTTTTTTTATTTACTTGAATTCTTCTAAATTCACTCAATTATTGTTAATTTTGTGGATTTTTAAATTTTGTCATCTAATTGATCCTGAGGCTCAATTGATAAAATGACCAAAGAATTTGAAATATTTTAAGATATTTTTCAAATTTCTTGGCATTCTCAAGAGTTTTAAAAAAATTAAAGGGATTTCAAAAGATTTTAAAGGAATTGAAATATGTTAAGTTACTTGGAAAGATTACAAAGAAAACTTCAATTAATTTCAGTAATTTAATGGGATTTTAAAGGATTTTAAATAGTTTAGAGTATTTTAGAAGATTTCAGATATTTTTAAAGTTTTTTTTTTTAGGAAATTGTAAACGATTACCAGATTTTTTTTTATTTATTTCAATAGTTTTTTAATAATTTTAAGGGATTTTAATATTTTAATGGATTTCAAAGAATTTATTCATAAGAAGTGAGAGATTTTATAGGGTTTCAAAGATTTCAAGAGATTTACAAATATTTTTTGCAATTTATTTGGGATTCGCCCTAAATTTTTATTAATTTATCCGGAATTCTTTTTAATTCTTTTCAATTCTTCTAAATTTACTGAATTCCACTAAATTCAATGAATTTTGTCTAATCTTTGCAATGTTTTCTATAAACTTAATTATTTTTTAAATTCAGCTTGATTTTTTATCAAATTTATCTAATTCTTCTCATTTGCCTTAAATGTCTCTAAATTCACAGAAATTTGACAGAAATCAATGGAATTTTTTCGATTATTAAAATTTTTCTAATTCATTTGAATTCTTTTGAATTTAACTTGGACTTTTTGTAGTCATTAGTCACTTCTTGGGTTAGAAATTAGTTAGAAATTAGTAGGTATTGTTGAATTTTTTAAAATTCTACTTGAATTCTTCTAAATTCACTCAATTTTATTTAATTCACTGGATTTTTTTGAATTTTTAAAAGTTTTTATTTAATTAAATTCTACATTCGTTTAACCTCACCTTGGATTCTTGGGCATTTTATCAAATTCTTTTGAATTCCCCTGAATTTTTCTAAGCTTATTTCAAATTTACTGAATTCAATGAAGTTTTTTATATTTTTAGATTGTTTTCAATTCATTTGATTTTTTTCTAATTCACCTTAAATTTCAATGAATTCCAAAAAATTCTTTTCGTTTAGCTTAAATTCCTCTAAATTCGTTTCAATTTTACGGAAATCAATGGAATTTTTTGGATTTTTAAACATTTTTCCAATTCATTCGAATTTTTTAAATTCAAATTAAATTATTTTGAAATCTTGTGAATTAATCCTGAATTTGTTACCCTTTGAACAAGAAAAAAAGTACCCTATGAGCGTGACAAAAAGTACTCTTTGGTCCCTATATCTTATCCTATAGGGACTGTGAGACCTGTAATTCTTCATAAATTCTCAATATATCGATTTTTCTACAATTTATTTTATATGGTTAAATTTCAGCCCCGAGTGAGTTATCCAACTGCATAGATTCCTCGATAAAGGAACAGCGAACCCTGGTTCACGAAGCAGCGAATAGTACTTTATCTGCAACTAGAATGCGACAACGTTTAGTAATCGCACGAAGATATTTTACAGCTTTGTCTCGACATAAACCACAGGAAGTTAAAGAAACGACAGCGGCTACTAGAACTTCAATTAAATCACAAAAAATGTTCGTTTGACTTTGATAATTAATTTTTTGACTTGGAATTTTAGAAATTTGTAGAAGAAAAATCTATCCAGCCACTTAAATTATCACAGATTTCATATCATTTTGTATGTTAAGTTTAATTGCTAATTTTTTAATTTATGAAATCTTTCAGATTACAATGCGTAATTCTAAAATCTTTTACTTTTAAACATTTTCCTTTTGAGTTATTCATTTTGAAGAGTACGTTTTCAATTTGAAGAATTTTAAATTGCAGTTTTGAAGACCTTAATAGTTAAAAATTAAAAGCGTTTGAATTTGATAATTTTGGGGTTAATATATTTTGAGTTGATCAACTGTAAATATAAATTAAGTAATGATTTTTAAAACAGAACTATTGTTGAATAATAACTTATTTTACAAGACAATTTCGAATCTGTTCAAAATTAAACAATTTACAGATTTTAATGTTGAAAATTGAAATGTTTCAATTTAAAAGTCTTAGTAGTTAAACTTTAAACGTCCGATTGAAACATTATAAACTATTCTCAATTTTCAAATAATTTCAAATCCTATTTAAATATTGTTTCGTCTAAAATATTCCATTTTTAACCTATTCAATTGGATAATTTTAATTATATATCAAATGTTTAAAATTAAAAAAATTGAAATTGAATTGTTTGAAATAGCCTTGAATCCTTAAAATTTCATTGGGCTAGATTTAAACTTTGAGTGTTACAATTTTAATTGTACTATTTAAAAAATTTCAATTTGTTAGTGAAATTGTTGAATTTTCATGTATAAATAACAGTTGAAAATTATTAATTTTTTAAAAATTGCAGAAAGTTTAAGAGATATTTAGAAGTTTTGAAAAGATTAAAAAATAATGTAAAACTTGAAAAGATTAACCATTTTTTTTAAAACGAAATGTAGATTATTTAAGATTTCAAATAAAAATTTTAACGCTCTTCAACGATTTCGATAGGTTTACAATAATAAAAAATATTTATCAAGATTCCTGAGAAAATTGACAATGATTTTTTATTTTGAAAATTATTTTTAAGAGAATATTTAAAAAGATTTCATAACAAAAAAAATTGGATGAATAAATAACAATTGAACAATTATTAGCTTAGAAAAAATTCGAGTAAATTCAAGAAATATTTATAAATTTGGAAAAGATTCAAAAATAATTTAAAACTTGGAAATATGTCAAAAAATTTAAAACAAAATATAGATTTTTGAAGATTTTGAACAAGCAATTTAGAACCTTTTTAATAATTTTGTTAGATTTCAAAAGAATATAATTTTTTATTAAGTTTCCCAGGAAAATTAATAATAATTTTTCATTTTGACAAACTAATTAAGAGAGAATATTAAAAACAATGTTTAAAGATTGCCGAAATTGTCAAAAAAGATTCTGGAAGATTTTAAGACAATTTTTTTTAATTTTGTAGGATTAAAAAAAAAATGTAGGAAAAATCCAAATAATTTGAAAAAATATTCAGAAGTTTTAATAAATATTTAAGAGATATTTAGAAGTTTTGAAAATATTCAAAAATAATTTAAAACTTAAAAATATGTCAAAAAATTTAAAACAAAATGTAGATTTTTGAAGATTTCTGACAAAAATTGTAGAACCTTTTTAATAATTGTAAAAAAAAAACTCTTAATAGTGGTGTTTTTAAGTCAAAAGGATAAATTTGCAAGCAAGGAAATGAATTTTTAACTAAAATGATGAATCTTCAACAAAAATATGAATTTTTAATCAAATAGTTAGTTGAATTTTCAACCCAAAAGATTAATTTTCTACCAGAAAGGGCCTATTTTCATCAAAGTACATGCATTTTCATCTAAAAAAATCAATTTTCAAACAAAATTAGAATAGTTAACATGTCAAAAAAAAGAAATGTTCTATTAAAAAAACGAATTTTCAACTAAATAGTTGTTTTTTTTCGTCAGAAAAAAATATTTTTACACCAAAAATAGAAGAATTAAATTTTCAGTTAAGACAATCAATTTTCAACCAAAAAAATGAATTCTCAAGAAAAAAATTCATTTTTAAACTAAAAAAGATAAATTTACAAACCAAGAATATAATCTTTCAATTTGCAGTTAGAACAGTAAAATTAAAAAAACTAGTTTTCGGCAAAATTAATTAATTTTCAACTAAAAATATAAATTTTGAAGCGAAAAACGGAAAAGTTATATCTTCAGTTTAAAAAATTAATTTTGAACAAAAAAGAAACGAATTTTCAAACCAAGAAATTAATTTTTAATCAAAATGAAGAATTTTTTATCAATAAAAAAATGAATTTTCCACTAGTTTTTTTCAATGAAAGAAGTGAATTCCTGATAAAAAATAGAATAGTTTAATTCTATACTAAACATATAATTTTTTAACGAAAAAATGACATTTCTATAAAAAAAGTAAATTTTCCACAAAAATTGAATAGTTAACATGAATTTTCAACTACAATGATGAATCTTCATCTAAAAAAAAAATTAATTTTCAACCAAATTTTGATGCATAAATAACAATGGAACAATTATCAATTTGAAGTTCGAAAAATTAAAAATTTTAATTTAGATATTTGAAGATTTCGAAATAAAATGTTGAAGCTTTTCAAGGATCTTTAAAGGTTTTAAGAAAAGAAAATAATTCTTAAGTTTTCTGAGAAGATTTAAAATGTTTTTTTTATTTTGAAAAATTAATATTCAGAGCAAAATTAAAAAAGATAAAAAAAAAAAATTTGATTAATAATTGAAAATTGAATGATTATTAATTCGGAAAGTAATGGAATAAGTTTAAAATATATTTAGAAATTTTCGAAAGATTCCAAAATAATTGAAAACGTGAAGAAAATTTAAAAATATTTAAAACAGAATGAAAGTGTTTGAAAATTTCGAATATAAAATTTATAAGTTTTATAAGCATTTTGAAAGGTTTTAAATAAATAAAAAATTCGCATCAAAATTCCTAGAAAAACTAACATTATATTTTTCAGTTAATTTCAAAAGAATATTTTATATATTTATATTTTTTTACTTTTGCAGATTTTTCCAAAAATTGTAGGAAAAATTCGAGTTGCTTAAAATGATATAATTTTGAAAATTTATAAGTTTTTTTTGTTTATATAATAGAAAAAACTTATATTTTTCGTAATTTCTAATTGTAATTTATTGCATTTATTTGTAGATTGATTTAAAAATAGTTTTAGGTTTCTGTACCTTTTTGTAAAACTTTTTCCACCAGGGAAATTAATCTTCTTGATTGAAAATCACCCTTTTGTTTAAAAGTGCATAATTATATTTGTAAAATTATTTGTCAGAAATCCATATTTACTGGTTAAAAATTTAACTGTTTCGTAAAAATTGACCTTTTTGGCTTAAAAACTCAACAATTTGGTTGGAAAATCGTATTTTTTTCAATGAATTCTACAGTTTTTTATATTAAATTTTTGTTTGGTCAGAAAAATTTAAACATTTTCTTAAAAGTTGAACTACTTTTTCGAACATATATTTTTTTATTGAAGATTCATAATTTTGGTGGAAAACTCGTCTCTTTGGTAAAAAAATCTTTCTTTTTGGTTACTTTTTTGCCACATTATTGTTACTTCTTGGTTACTTTTGTGAGAGATGTATGGTTACTATTTTACTATTTTTTTAAGCTTGAGCAGTTCCGAGCCCTGATATTCTCCCACAAAATTCGAATTTTCAATAAAATACAGTAATTTTAAACCAAATATTTGAATTTTCAACTTAAGAATATAAATTTTGAACTAAAAATGTACGAGTTAAGTTTTCAGTTAAAATAATTTTCATCTAAAAAATATAATTTTCAACAAAATAATTAAATTTGGGATAAAAAAGGAGGATTCAACTAAAATGATGAAACATCAACCAAATAAATGAATTTTTAACAAAATAGTTCCACTTCCAACTGAGGAGCTGAATTTTCTATAAAAAAAGATGAATTCTCAACAAAAAACGTGATATTTTATATTTCAACCAAAAATTATTTTAAATTTGTACCAAAAATAGTTGAATTCAACCAAAAAAGATGAATTTTCTACAAAATGGTTTGAATCCTCAAGCAAAACAGATTAATTTTTAACAAAATAGTTAAGAATTTTAACCAGAACTGGAATGATGGATTTTTAAGTAGAATAATTGAATTTTTGATCAAAAAGATTAATTTTTAACTAAAACCGATAACTTTTCAACCAAAAATGGAATTTTTATTCAAAAAAATGAATGTTCAACCAAAGAGATGAATTTTTAACTAAATTTATTAAATATTCAACTTCAACTTCAAAGAATAATAATAATTTTCAACAAAAGTGTTTAACTCTAAACCAAATAATTTTATTTCCAACCTAAAAGATGAATTTTCAACTAAAATGATAAATATTTAACTGGAATACTTGAATTTTCAAGCGAAAAGAAGAATTTTTAAACAAGAAGATTAACTTTCAAATAATAAGATAATTTTCTAAAAAAGATCTAAAGATCAATTTTTTTTAAATACGTAACTTTTTAACGAAATAGTTGAATTTTTGAATAATAAGAGACAAATTTTCATCCAAATTTTTGAATTTTTAACTAGAAAAGATGAATTTTCAACTAAAATTGGAACAGTTAAATTTTCAGTTAAAGAAATTTATTTTCAACCAAAGAGATGAAGTTTTAGCTAAAATTATGGAATATTCAACTGGAATAATATTTTCCTTTTCAGTTAGAAAAAAATTATTTTTAACCGAAAGACATCCAAAGCAAAAACAAGTTTTCAATCAAACAGCTTATTTTTCAACAAAAAAAAATGAATTTTTAATTGAAACGATGAATTTTCAACCAAAAAAAAAATTGTTTCACAGCAGATTTTAACTTTCAAAGAAATAATTTTGTTTCCAACCTAAAAGATGAATTTTCAACTGAAATGATAAATATTTAACTGGAATACTTCAATTTTTAAGCGAAAAAAAAAGTTTTTAAACAAGAAGATTAACTTTCAAAGAAAACATTATTTTCTACA
>CAKNXH010062849.1:0-22275 GCA_932178445.1 Andricus quercusramuli | reverse complement strand
ATTTTTCAACCAAAGAAATGAATTTTTAATTGAAACGATGAATCTTCGACAACAAAAAAATTCAATTTTTAACAAAAGAGTTTAACTTTCAAAATAAAATTTTATTTCCAACCTGAAAGATGAATTTTCAACTAAAATGATAAATATTTAACTGGAATACTTGAATTTTGAGGTGAAAAGAAGAATTCTTAAACAAGACGATTAACTTTTGAAGAAGAAGATATTTTTCTACAAAATAAATCGATTTTTTAATCAAATACGTGACTTTTGAACGAAATAGTTGAATTTTCAATTAAAAGAAGACAAATTTTCATCCAAATTATTGAATTTTGAACTAGAAAAGATCGATTTTCAACTAAAAATGGAACAGTTCAATTTTCAGTTAAAGAAATTCATTTTCAACCAAATTTATAAATTTTCAACTAAAATGATGAATTTTCAACTGGAATATTGTAATTTTATGCGAAAAAGATGAGTTTTCAAACAAATAGTTTAATTTTTAATGCAAAATATCAATTTTCAACCAAATAGTGGAATTTTCACCAAAAAATATAAATTTATTTTCAACAAAGTAGTTCCATTTTTAACCGGAGATGAATTTTAAATTACAATGAAGCTCTAAAAAAAATGTTAACAAAAGAGTGCAACTTTTAACCAAGTAGTTGAATTTTTATCTAAAAAAGATGAATTCACAACGAATAATGTAAACAAAAATTCTATTATAATTCAGAAATATTTATTCTTTGAAATACTACTTCTACTATAAAAACTGCTTGAAGTACTTTCTTTTTCTAAAATTGAGAAGAAGAAACTTTAAAATTGTGACGTATTTTAACTTGGAAGAGGGATTTTTTCCCATTCCATAATTAAAAAATAATAAATTAATAAAAAGCCAGCGGTCATTTCTCAGGTTATTACGGTAAAATTATTTAATTTTCTGTAGATAAAGTAGAAGTCACTTTTCTAAATTGACAAAAATTATTAAAATAATGAAAACTTGAATTTTGCCACGATCAGAAGTAAATTTCCGGGTTTCTAATTGAATTCCCTGTCATTTCCCGGTTTCCCGGTCAAGCTAAGAGCATTAAATTTTTAAATTAAATTAAATTTATTTATAATTATAATCAAATTTAATTTAATTAATCTCAAGACCATTCGCTTAACATAAATTCTTGAGCATTTAAAAACTCTAATTCGGAATTGTATAATTGTTAATTTAAATTCTAACAAATTTGATTGATTTCAGTGTGAAACCTAGTGAAAAGGCAACGCTTGGACTCGCACGAGTCGGCTCGCGAGCAGCTTTGAATTTTTCGTTTGCATATCTACGACGAGCCTGGCGATCTGGTGAAGACATCGACTTCTGCAGTGAATTGTTAACTGAATCACTGGAAGCTCTTCAATCTCTACCGGAAGCTACTTTGTTCGATGAAAATAATGTTTCTCAAGTTTGGCTTGAAGTCGTCGAGAGATCGGCCAAATTCTTGCGGCAAGTTGTCACGGGGTAAGAAATTTATTACATTTTTCCTGCTTAATCCATTAAATTACAGAATTTCAAATTTAAATTTACAGAAATAATACAAATTGAAAGTTAAACCCAAGTTTTATAATTTTCGGGGGTCACAGCCTGTCTCCTTTTTTACCTAATTCCCCTTTTTCGAGAATTTTCACCCAATTTTTACAGTTTTTGAAAGGTTTCGATTTATTTTTGAAGAGTCATAAACAGAAATTCAAGGTATTAGAAAGCAGGATGCTTTAACAAATTTTCCACGAAAATAGGGGAATCAATTCTTTTAAATAAAATTAATGTAAGTAATAATATTAAATTCAAATCAGAATGATTTGAATTCCTATAATATTTCAAGTAAGAATATTTTTTAACAAAATAGAATTATTTTTAACCATATAATCGAATTTTCGATTAAGAAGATTAATTTTGGACCAAAAAAGACGAATTTAAAACCAAAGAAATTAATTTTCAACTAAAATTATTAATCTTTAACCAAAAGAAAATTAGTTTTCAACCAATTAGTTCAAGTTTTAACCACGTAGTTTATTTCTCATATAAAAAACATGAATTATCAACCAAAAATGTAATAGTTGATATTTCAACCAAAAAATAATTTAATTTTCAATCAAAAACAGCTCAATGCATTCAAAAAATACAACTTTTCAACAAATTAGTTCAGTTTCAACCAAACTGTTGAATTTTCAAGCCTTGAAGACGAATTTTCTACTAAAAGTTTGAATTTTCAATAAAAAAGTTAATTTTCAAACAATTAGTTTGATTTTCTAAGAAATATTTTGTTTTTCATCCAAACGGTTGAATATTAAAGTCAAAAAGATGAATTGTCTATTGCAAATTTTGAATTTTCAAAAAAAGAAAACTATTTTTAATGAAGTAATTAAATTTTCAATCAGATAATTGAATTTTCAAACAAAAAAGATGAATTCTCTACCAATGGCATTTTCAACTAGAAAAATATGAAATTTCTATCAAACGAAATGAATTTTCAAACCAAAAAGACGTATTTTCAAGAAAATACCGGAATTCTTAACTGATAAAGACTGATCAGTTAAGAAAAAAATTTCAATCAAAATGTGGAATTTTCAGACCAATAAGATAATTTTTCTACAAAACAGTCCAATTTTCAACCCAACAATATGAATTTTCATCAAATTGTTGAATTTTCAAGCCAAAAAGTATAATTTTCTACTAAACTTTTGAATTTTCAACAAAAAATTTAATTTTCAACCAAGTAGTTGAATTTTCTACCAAAATAATTGAGTTTTCTACACAAAAAGACGAATTTTTTCTTTTTCACCACGTAGTTGAATTTTTAGCGAAAAAAACATGAATTCTCAACAAAAAATGTAATAATTAATATTTAAACTAAAAAATATTTTAATTTTCAAACAAAAGCAGTTCAATGCATTCAAAAAAGGCAACTTTTGAAACAAATAGTTAATTTTTTAACCAAACTGTTGAATTTCAAGGAAAAAAGAGGAATTTTCTACTGAAATTTTTAATTTTCAATCGACCATATGAATTTTCAACAGTAGAGTTAATTTTCAACCCATTAGTTGAATTTTCTGCAAAAATAGTTTAGTTTTCTACATAAAAAGACAAATTTCCAACTAACATGGATGACTTTATTACAATTTTTGAATTTACAACAACAAAATTTAATTTTCAACCAAAAAAGATAAATTTGCAACCAGTTGCATATTTAACAACAAAAATTTCTACTAAAAGAGATGAATTTTTAAAACAAAAAGACGAATTTTCTACAAAATAGCTAAATTTTCAACCCAAAAATATGAATTTCCACGAAAAAAGTTGAATTTCAGGCGAATGGTTGAATTTTCAACCAAAATAGTTGAATTTTCAACCCAAAAAGAAGAAATTTTCAACCAAGAAAGGTTTTTCAGTCAAGAAAGAAAAAAATGTCTACAAAATTGTTGAATTTTCAAGCTAATGAAACGAATTAACAACAAAAACTTAATTATAAACCAAATAGTCGAAGTTTTTACGAAAATAGTTGATATTTAAACCAAAAAATATTGTATTTTTTAATTAAAAGCAGCTCAATGCAACCAAAAAGACGAATTTTTAACAAAATAGTTAATTTTTCAACCAAACTGTTGAATTTTCAAGCTAAAAAGACTAATTTTGAACTAAACGTTTGAATTTTCCATCCGAAAATATGAATTTCTAACAACAAAATTGAATTTTAACAAAGTAGTTAAACTTTTAACAAAGTAATTAAATTTTCAATCAAATAATTAAATTTTGAAACAAAAAAGATGAATTCTCAGCCAGTTAAATGTTTAACTGAAAAAGAATAAATGTCTACCAACAAAAGAGTTGATTTTTTAACTATAGTTACTATTTGGTTTTCAAACAAATAGTCGAAATTTCTACGAAAATAGTTGAATTTTAAACCAAAAAGAATAACTTTATAAGGAAAATGTTCATTTTTTCAACTAAAAAGATGAATTTTCAATAAAAAAGTTAATTTTCAAACAAATAATCGAAGTTTCTACGAAAATAGTTGAATTTTCAATCAAAAAGAATTACTTTTTAAGAAAAGTGTTGAATTTTTCAGCCAAAACGACGAATTTTCAACAAAAAAGTTAATTTTCAACCAAATAATCGAAGTTTCTAGCAAAATAGTTGAATTTTAAACCAAAAAGAATGCCTTTTTGAGAAAAATGTTTATTTTTTCAGCCAAAAAGATGGATTTTCAACAAATAACTTAATTTTTAACCAAATAATCGAAGTTTCTACGAAAATAGTTGAATTTTAAACCGAAAAGAATTACTTTTAAAGAAAAATGTTGAATTTTTCAGCCAAAAAGACGAATTTTCAACAAAAAAGATCATTTTCAACTAAATAGTCGAAGTTTTTGCGAAATTAGTTGAATTTTAAACCAAAAACGATGACATTTTAAGAAAATTGTTGAATTTTTCAGGCAAAAAGACGAATTTTCAACAAAAAAGATCATTTTCAACCAAATAATCGAAGTTTCTACGAAAATAGTTGAATTTTAAACTAAAATGAAATACTTTTCAAGAAAAACGTAGAATTTTCAGTCAATAAGACGAATTTTTAACAGAAAAGGTTATTTTCAACCAAATAGTCGAAGTTTCTATGAAAATGTTTGAATTTCAAGCCATAAAAGATGACTTTCTAACAAAGTTGTTGAATTTTTCAGCCAAAAAGACAAATTTTCAACAAAAAAATTAATTTTCAACAAGAAACATAATTTTCAACCGAATAGTCAAAGTTTTTACGAAAATAGTTCAATTTTAAACCAAAATGGATGACTTTCAAAGATTAATTTACAGCCAAAATTAAATAGTTAAAGTTTGAGTCAAGAAAATTATTTTTTAACAAACAAACAAAGAAGAATTTTTAACTAAAATGATGATTCTTCAACAACAACAAAATAAATTTTAAGAAAGTAGTTGAACCAAGTAGTTGAATTATTAGTAAAAAGAATGAATTCTCAACAAAAAATGTAATAGTTGATATTTCAACCAAAAACGATTTCAATTTTAAATAAAAAAACTGTTGTTACCAATAAAGACGAATTGATTTATTCGATAACGTTCAGTAACCGAATTAGTAATTAAAATAGTTGAATTTTCAATAAAAAAAAGTTTTTTTGTCAACAAAGAACAAAAATTCAATCGAATTGTTAAATTTTCAAACCAGAAAAGCGAATTGTTAACAAAATATTTGAATTTAAACCAAAAATGATGACTTTTTAACTGATAAAAGAGGTTTTAAACATTTGAGAGGTTTTTCAAATAGGTATTTTTGTGCTTTTCAAATTATTTCTTTCTAGCTTGCTTCGAAAAATACTTTCCAGTCAGGGTTCTGTACTGAAAAGAATACAACAGAAAAAAATGATGAGTTAAAGAATCAAAATCTGTCTACTGATAAAATAGATTTAAAAAAATTCAAACCTGAGTATTTTTCACTTTTTTTCAATCTTTGATCTTTTTAAATCTTTTTCTGATGTATTTTTATTATTAAGTGCTAAAGTCTTCAACGGATTTTTTAAAGCTAGCTAGAAAAATTTTTTGAACAAAAATTACTATAAATCTTGTATTAACAGTATTTCAGATAAAAATTAAAAATTTTCAAATTTATTAATTTATTTTAAACAAAAAAATGTCTTTTCTGCTATAAAAGATGGCTTTTTCACAAAATACTTGAATTTTCAACAAAATAATTAAATTTTTAACATATTAGTTGAATTTTCAACCTAAAAATTTAAATTCCTAACAAAAAGTGTCACAGTTTATATTTCAATGAAAAAGCATGTATACAAAAAAATTTTTTTTAAACAAAAAAATAACGAATTGTCAACAAATAAAGATTTTCCACTAAAGAAAGAAAATTTTACCTAAATTTTTGAACCTTCAAGCCAAAAGACGAATTATCTCTATAAAAAATGAATTTACAAACAAAAAATATGACTTCAGAAAAAAATTATTTTTCCACGAAACTAATGCATTTTTACCCAACAAAAATGAAATTTTAAACCAAGAAAAATTATTATTATTTTTTTTCACCAAAGGAGGATAATTTTCAACTAATAAAAAAATCTTTAACAAAATAGTTGAACTTTCAACCAAAGAAATGAATTTTCAACTAAAAATACAACTTCAAAAAAAAAAAGATTTCTTAACAAAGTGATTCAACCAAATCTTTCAAATCAAATATTTGAATACTCAAGCAAAGAAGAATAATTTTTAACCAAAAAATTGTATTTTCATGAAAAAAAAAAAATTCTACCAAAGCGGATGTATTTATGAATCAAAAAGATAAATTTAACAAAAAGTTGAATTTCCTGTTCAAAAAGATTTTAGTTGACTTTTCACGATCAAAATATGAATTATCAACCAAGAAATAAGTTTATAAGAAAAAAATTGAATTTTCAATCCAAAAAGACGGATTTTTAGCCAAAAATGTTGACTTTTTTACAAAATTGTTGAATTCTCTACCCAATAGTTGCATTTTTATCAAAAAAAGATGAAATTTCGCTAAAAACAGATGAATTTTTATGTAAAAAGAAAACAAATTAATAAAAATAGTTGAATTTTCATCCAGAAAAGATTCCAGTTGACTTTTCAAGATCAAAATATGAATTTTTTAACAAAAGATAAGTTTCTACGAACAAAATTGAATTTTTCATCCAAAAAGACGAATTTTTTCAACCAAAAGAGATGCATTTTTAACGAAATAGTTGAAGTCGCTACCAATTAATTGAATTTTTATCCAAGAAAGATGAAATTTTTACTAAAACAGATGAATTTTTAATAAAAAAAACGACTAATTTTTTTTTAATTGAACCTTCATCCAGAATAGCTTTCAGTTTTTGAATTTTCTACGAAATAGTTAAATTTTGAACAAAACAGTAGAATTTTCAACCAAACAGTTGTATTTTGATCCAAGAGAGATGAAATTTCTCTTTAAAAAAAGAATTTTTAATTTAAAACAAACAAAAATTTCGAAAAAGTAGTTGCCTTTTCATCTAGAAAAGATTTTAGTTCTCTTTTCAACACCAAAATATTAAATTTAACCAAAATATAACATTTAACCAAAAAGTAAATTTTCTACAAAATAGTTCAATTTTCAACAAAACAGCAGAATTTTCAACCAAAAAGTATGACTTTTCAACAAAATTGTTGGATTTTAAAACAAACAGCTGCATTTTCATTTAAGACAGATGCTGCTAAAGCAGGTGAATTTTGTCATCAGAAAAACAAATTTTCAAAAAAGCGTTGAATTTTCAAGCAAACAGTTACATTTTTATTCAAGAAAGATGAAATATTTCTTCTAAAACAGATGAAAAAAAACTAAAAAATAAAAGTTAAATTTTCATCCAAAGAAGATTTCAGTTCATTTTCCAACACCAAAATAATAATTGTAAACTGTAAGCTAATTTTCTGCTAAATAGTCGAATTTTGAACCAAAAAGTACGACTTTTTAACAAGATTGTTAAATTTTCAACCAAGCAGTTGCATTGTCCAAGAAAAATGAAAATTCTACTGAAACAGGTGAATTTTTAAATTAAAAAGACAAGTTTTTTAAAGAATTTTAAACAAAAGGTTAATATAATACGAAAAGAGTTGAATTTTTAACCCAAAAAGACGAATTTTTAACAAAATAGTTAAATTTGCAAAAAAAAGATATCTTTTTAAGAAAATTGTAAAATTTTCAACCAAATAATAAAATTTATAACTAAAAAGATAATCTTCAGGAGAAAGTTTACGCAAATTTGCAAAAATTACGGACATGAGTGAAGGACCCCCTTCCCCCGACCGTAACAAATCGTAAAAAAATGTCTCGCCCCCCCCCCCCCCCCCCCGGGGGGGGGGGGTAATTTAAGTACGGTCCCTAATAAATGAAATCCCCTTTTTTCGGAAAAATACCCTTTTTCAAACTAAAATTGTACTACTGAACCGCTGTGATCCCTGATTAGGAACTCATCGACCCTGTTGATATTTTAAAAATTTTCAGGGATGTCGTTACGGGAAGATCTTGGTGCCCGGTCCCCGTGACAGACCAGCATACCGCCCTCTGTTTGCTTCTCGAACTGGCAACCCAAAAAGGAACTCTCTCAAGCCTCCTTGACTCCGTAATCCTCCTTCTCCACCTCAGTGGTAAATCCAAAAACCAGGACAACCGAGTTATGCCCCCTGGAAGTTCTGCCCCCTTGATTCCCCTCCTCCGTCGCTTAAGCACAATATCAGCTCCAAATTCTCGTCGCTCAGATGACAGCCTGACACCTGGACCTTGTGAAGTTCTCCTGAAATATCTCCGCCTCCCAGAAGATGATACCGTTGCCGTTGATTTACGAAAAGCCGCAGTGGTAATTATGTGTCACCTCAGTAGATTAGCAACACCACTTCTTCCGCCAGTTGTTCCTGACGGGTTCCCGAAGAATCAGACGGCTAACTTTCAGGAAGTTTTAGCCTGGGGGGGAATAAAATTCGGCAGTGGAACATGTCCTTTCTACTGCGACGCTATCGCAGAATTGGGTGTGAAGCAGCTCTGTTGCACGGAAAGAGCCTTGATGATTCTCTCTTTGAGCGGAAAAGTCTTTATGATGTATTACGGATCGGAGACCCAGTATCCTCAAAAAGTTTACGGTTTTTCGGATAAAGTCGTGACTATGATTGCCTCACATTCTGATGGGAAACACTACCTTGCCTTGACGGAGGACAGTGTTGTTTATTCCTGGGGAAACGGAGACGGTGGAAGACTTGGTCACGGGGACAGCATTTCCTGCGATGAACCTTCTGCGATCGAAGCTTTGTCTGATAAAGGCATCAGCTTTATCGCCTGCGGAAGCACATATTCCGCAGCGATAACCACAAACGGCGAATTGTTCACTTGGGGTCGAGGAAGTTACGGAAGATTAGGCCACGGATTTTGCGACGATATCATGGTGCCAACACTAGTCACAGCCCTAAATGGCCACAAGGTGACTCATGTTGCTTGTGGAAGTGGAGATTCTCAGACCCTATGCGTCACCGCTTCTGGAATCGTCTTTTCCTGGGGCGATGGTGATTACGGCAAGCTGGGAAGAGGTGGATCGGATGGTTCAAAAATTCCAAAGATTGTCGACAAATTGTTGGACATGAATGTCGTACAAGTCTTTTGTGGAGGGCAATTTTCTGCGGCGTTGACTGCTCATGGACAAGTTTATACCTGGGGAAAAGGAGATGGATATCGACTTGGTCACGGAAACGAGGATCATGTGAGATATCCAAAACTGGTTGAGGCATTGAAGATGAAGAAGATTAGGGATCTTTCTGTTGGAAGTGGACACATCTTGCTTCTAACGGAAGATCAGCTGATTTACGGATGGGGAAGGAATGACTACGGACAGATTGATCCCTCGTTGAACTCTACGGTTTCTGAACCAACATTGTGTCCGGGTTTATCAAGCAAGAGTGTGATTGGTTTAGTTTGTGGCCCAACTCAGAGTTTTGCTTGGTCGACTTCGACCTGGTCAGTGGCGCACAGAATCGCCTTTGTCGTTGACATCTGTGAAGAGACATTTAAGTATCTTGATTCGCTATTAGCCAAATCATGTGAAGGTCTTCCAGGGTCAAGACCACCGACTCAGGATCATGAATGCTTGATTGTTTCGGCGCTGAACTTGCTCAGACTTCAACTTCACGCGATGATAACGCACAACTTTGACGTAAAATTGATAGGTTTGGGATCCACTCCTTTGTTGAATTCTCTCAAGCAACGATGTGTTAATCTAGCAAGCAGTCCAGGTATTTTAGCGACGATTCAGTCAGCTGCGCAGGCTGTTTTGCAAACTGGATGGAGTATTTTGCTCCCGACTGCTAACGAACGAGCGAAAACTCTCTCTGGGTTTCTGCCAAACTCTAACAATTTGGAACAGTCGAATACCAACAAGGGTCAGCAGTTTATGGCGGATTTATTAGTTTCCAGTCTGATGGCAGATGGAGGTTTGGAAATGGCTCTCAGAGCCGCCATAAAGGCTGAAATCACCGAAACTTCGGATAATAAAGACTCGATGTCGGCTTCCACGAAAGCTGGAGAGGTGAAACAAGCGAAAGAGTTCAATATGGAGAAGCACAGCATGACGATTTCGCTCTTCCAACTCGTCAAGCAGTTGATAAGGAACGGAACTTGTATCACCCAGTCGAGGTTTCAAGCTTTGCAGCAGGTGAATCGGAACGAGGAATTTCCGAAATTAGATAACTCTCCTAGTTTGAACCTATTGCTAAGATTTCAACGTTTACTGATCGCGCAGATGCTCCACTGTATCAATAGATCTACAACTGAAGATCCCAACGATCAGGAAATGCTGGGAGTCGAATCTCTGCTGAAAAAGTACATCTGTCAGATTTGCAACCACGTCAAGGAGATTCTTCCTCTAGCTACTGAACTCGCAGGAACGAACAGCAAGTATTTTGTATTGGTCGTGGCGACTCTGAAGGGTGATATTATAAATGTCCTCTTGCCGGAATTGATAGTTTGCTTAATTCTACTTCAAATAGACTGCCCGATGTTACTTCTGAACATGAACTGGATGGAAGTCCTTGCCCCGGTCTTGGATGTTTTGGATCAGTTTAATAGACTCGCTCCAACGATCGAGAAAGATGACGCTGATGATTTATCCTGGCCGGGAATCATCGCTCCTCAACATGGAAGCAAAACTTCCGCCCAGGACGAGCCTTCCCTGATTCGCTGGGCGGATTTGGAAAACCATAATCGCGATGGTGGTCTGTGGGTTGTTATTAACAACAATGTCTACGATGTTCAAGATTTCAGATACGAGGGAGCCTGCACCATGGAAATTTTCAATAGGCTAGTGAACAGAGACGCGACTTCGACGATGATCAACATCTCTAACTTGCAGACTTCGCAGGGGATGATGGATTCCTGCTTCGTGGGACAGTATTGCCAACCTGAACCAGAAAACACCCAGTTTACTATCGAAGTCACAGACGTGTGTCTTTCTCTATTAGATATGGAGAGAGCAACGAGTTTTGTCCTGGGTCTCCATGCTTACAGGATGCGACAGAGTTTAGCTCTCCAACCGGCAGAAGAAGAGGCTGGTGCCTGGCTTGAAGCAAATTTCCTCAGAGGTGGTTTGCAGATCCTCCAGCCTCCGAATCCCTACGAGGAAGAGAAGGGCGAAGCTAGAAGCACCAATTCCACTGCAGCTAATTCCCCCACAGAGCCGGCTCTTCCCATTTGTACAAAAGATGATTCACAGAAGCTAACAGATGATAGAGTCACGGCTTTCATCCAAGCATTAGCAGAAAACCACAAGACTGATATCTACGTTCAATCGTTCTTGACTATCATTGATAGATTTTGCAAAACAAACAATCTCCTTTCTCACGTTGACTTTTGCTGCGATCATCCAGTTGAGGAAATTGGTCGTCTGCTGATGGCCGCGGTTATCAAGCATCTTACCCTCGGCTATCAAACAGTGGCTATGGTTGATCAAGAACTCGCGGAAGGAAATGTGAAGCTTACGAAACCTCTAGCTGATATGGTTAGAACGATTCATCAGACCAAGTGGAATTTAATACGAACGAGGCAACAACAGAATAGAAGTTACAAGGAAGTTTGTGCTCCAGCTCAGGAGAAATGTCGATTTTTGCTCTACGAAGTCAGACCAGCGACTAGTGATGAAATCAAAGGACTGAGGGATCTAAAGCTTTTGTTTACTGTCCCGAAATTCAAAAAAGCTGTGCAGGCAGTCATTGCTGATATCAGAAAAACGAGGGATTCTCCAGCGAAGCCGGAAGATATAGTCAACGCTTCTATCCAGAATGCAAAAGTGAAGAGCAAATCTGAAGAGGACAAGGTTCCAAAGGACGAAACGCCCTCTTCAACATTGCCACCAAAATTAGAAGACATATCCAGTATAACAAATGTTATTAGGCAACTGACTGATAAAGTAAAGCGCAAGCCTCTGGTGATGGACCCTAGCGAATTGACCACAAATATAATCAATTTTGTTGTTTCCGAAGAAAGTGGAGATGTGGAGACACTTCGGAGAGCAATGTACTGTCAAATACAACGGGCAAAAATGCGAGAGGAAGGTCTCAATATAATGCAGGAGCTACTGAAGAAGGACTACTTGATTACCTCTGTTAAATATTCTTTGTTAAATGGATGGCTAGGTCTCACTCACGAGAATAAGTTACTTTCAAACGGAATCACCCACTGTTTAAAGAATATCCAGTTGGTAACTCCCTATTTAAGACTGAAGGTGATTTTAGCTGAAGCGAAAGTTACTCTGTGGGCTGTGCAAGCATTGAGAGCCTACGTGATCCAAGCAGAATTATCTAGTAAGCCTAAAGCTAGTGGGAAAAGCAGTTTAAATCAAGGTACCTACACTTGGTTGAGGAAATTGCCAAGAGCGAGATTCATATTGACTATTCTGGGAATGCTGACCAACTACCAGCATTCAAACGAAATTGGTCTCTTGATTAACTCTGGAGTTCTCTCGAGTATCCTGACATTATTGAGGCAGATTGGACCTTCACCACAGAACGATCTTTCTAAGCCAAAGGAACATTTGGCAATCTATGAAGACATTATTCACAAAAGTAAACCTCTCGCTGTTCAACTCAGCGGGATTGAGTTGGCTGCTTTAATGAAAATCAACACGAGAGTAATTCGAGGCGTTGATTGGAAATGGGGTGATCAGGATGGTCCACCTCCTGGAGAGGGAACCGTTATTGGAGAACTTGGAGAAGACGGATGGATTAGAGTGAAGTGGGACAACGGAACTACAAATTCTTATCGAATGGGAAAGGAGGGGAAATATGATTTAAAGTTGGCGGAACCTCCAACTCCTCCTGAAAGTGATTCAGACAGCGATTCTCCCGTCGATACTAATAAGATGGACAAGGGTAGTATCAGAGAATCGCATCCTACAACCTATCTTAAAAACGCTTCCACCTCCCTTCTCAGGGTGATTCTACTTTCCTGTGGCATCGAAGCCAAGAGGGTTCAACCTTCGGCTATTAAGATCCTTGCCTCTGCTCTTAGAGGGATAATATCAACAGCGAGCAAGGCAGATTCGAGTATGCAGACTCAATTGGCTAAAGATCATCATGAAACTTGGGCAAGTTTAGGTGTTTTAAAAGCGATTGCTAATTCGACGAGCCTTTGCAGAGCACTGAGCACATCAGCGTGGGTAGATTTCCTTCTAAGCATGGTTGTAGAAGAGAATGATCCTAATCTGCATAAACAGATAATGGCAATTAGACTCCTGAGTATCGTCCTGCCTTCTTGGTCTGTTGAGAGTTCGGAGATGACACCTTTTTTGAACAAGACTTTCAAATTACTAGGTCAGATGGCTCTGATGTGTGAGGCCGAAGTCAACTCGGAACTCCATGCCAACAAGTGTCGAGTTTCATTGACAGCTTCTAGAAGTTCTACCCTAGCAGAAGAGCTCATTATGCTCATCCGATCTCTGCACTCCCTTCCTGGATGGAATGCGGCACTGAATAGTTTCCTGACTGCAAAATTATCCTTGGCTTCAGACCTCCTGAGCGATGGACCACTCTTTCATATTCAAATGAATGAAAACGGAGGCGAAAACAGTTCGAGTATTCAACAAACTGTGATGGCAGCTCTTATTGTTGTTGGAGGTCTGGACAGCAGACCAAGGATCGGCGGATTAGTACAAGTTGATGGACAGGCTGGGACAATTTGTAAACTCACTCAACATTCCAAATTGGTTGTTCAGATTCACGAAACTGGGGCTAGGAAAAAAGTGGCCTTTGTCGGGATTAAATCTATTGCTGAAAAGTTCCATCTTGATAGAATGCTGATGACAGAAACTCTTCTGTCGACCTGGGGAAATTTACTGCTGGGTCATTGCGGTATGGACAAGCGACCTGGAGGAATGCCAGTTATTGCTGGTGCAGTAAACACCTCAATATTAAGAATGCAACAGCAACAACTCGGAGCTTTGAATGCTGGCAGGACTCTGATTGAGTACCAGCAGAAATTAAGACGAGTTTTAAAATGTTACACATCAGACTACGATGATGATAGAACAACCCTTCTTCAGGAATTGTTATCCAGAGCTACGAAGCCACAACCTCTGAAGCCGATATTCAAGCAGGAAGAATTGGAAGCAGCTGCTTTAGCAGTTTCTCAGTACCTAGCATCAGAATTAAGACATACTCCGATTCATCGAGGAGTTGGATCAGAACCAGGAACTCCAGCATCTGATTGTTCCTTGGTTTCTCTGACTTCTAGTCAAAAGAGACACTGTAAGACATCCGGAAAGAAAAGTGTTTTGCCAATGAGTCCTTTGGTAATGCAACTAACAGAGATGGGATTCCACAAAAAGAATGTGGAATTTGCGATCAAAAGTCTGAGTGTTGCGGAGAGTAACATTACTCCTGAAACTGTTGTCGGTTGGTTGCTCGAAAATGCGGATACAGTCTTGAGCGACATAGAGACTTTATCGAGTCTTGATGGATTGACTGAGTCTGAAGAATCATCTAGCGACGATGCAGATGATTCACCATCTACTCACGACGTTGGATCCATTAATCAGCCAACTTATATGAAGAGAACAGACTTTCTATCAGTGGATGAGTACGCTGTCTATGTTCGTGATAATGTGACTGCTGGGATGTTAGTCCGTTGTTGTAAAACCTATGAAGAAGTCGAGTATGGTGATGTGGGTCAGGTTGTTAAAATAGACCCTGAAGGTCTGCATGACCTGAATGTCCAGGTCGCTTGGCAACACAAAGGCGATTCCTACTGGGTTCGGTTCATCCACATTGAACTCCTGGGTCATCCACCAACTTTGCCTGGACCACCAGCCTTGAAAGTAGGTGACAAAGTCAGAGTAAAGGCTTCAGTAGCTGTTCCAAAGTACAAGTGGGGATCAGTGAATCACTCAAGTGTTGGAGTCGTTACGGGGATTCTCAACAATGGAAAGGATGTTTCGGTGGACTTTGCTCAACAAAGTAGCTGGACTGGATGTGCAGCTGAGATGGAAAGGGTTCCATCATGTCACCATGCTGTCTCCTGCAACTCGTGCCACTTGTCTCCTATCTCGGGACCGAGGTTCAAGTGCAAGACCTGTGAAAATTTCAACCTCTGTGAAAACTGTTTCTATACCAAAAGATCCCATCGGCATGGGTTTAATCGAATAGCTGAACCGGGATCGGCTGCTGTCTATGCCGGAAAGCCTGGGAGATATCAAAGACAAGATTTTTCCGAATCTTCATTGCTTGAAGATTGGTCCAAGTGTATTAGAACTCTGAGTGTATCATCAAGAGAAAATTGGGCAACTCGTTTGGTAGACGGATCCGGAAAATATTGGCAAAGTTCTGGATCGCAGGGGAAACATTGGATTCGTTTGGAAATGCTGCCTGGAATATTGGTTCAATCTTTGAAAATAGTCATCAGTCCTCAGGATAGTAGCTATACACCTTCGTTGATTGGAATCAACGCTGGAGAGTCTTTCAGCAATTTGTTGGAATTGTCAACGATAACACCCAGAAATACAGATACTAGTATTACTTTACTACAAGATATGAAAGAGTACTACCCTTGTATTGAAATCTCAATCAAGCAGTGTAAAAATGGAGGAATCGATTGCAAGATTCATGCTCTACAGATCGTTGGACGTAAAAAGATTTACGAAAATCAACTAGCTACCTCTGTCTCCTTTCTCGCTTCCGACTGGGAAGTGGTACAAGAACAGATGATCGCGCAAAGAGCAGGTGATGTCCAGCAACACTCAGCTGTCTACGTCTGGGGATTGAATGATAAAGATCAGCTGGGAGGTCTCAAGGGTTCCAAAATCAAGCTTCCAATCTACAGCGAGATTCTTTCAAAGTTGAAACCAATCCATATAGCCGGAGGGAGTAAAACTCTTTTTATTGTCAGTCAGGAAGGAAAGCTCTACGCCTGTGGCGAAGGAACTAACGGCCGACTCGGCTTGGGTGACAACAACAATGTCTATGAACCAAAACCAATTCCATTCCTGAGCCAGTATGTGATAAAGAAAGTAGCAGTGCATTCTGGAGGAAAGCATGCCTTGGCGCTGACTCAGGATGGGAAAATCTTCTCCTGGGGAGAAGGTGAAGACGGAAAACTGGGTCATGGAAATCGGTTGTCTCTGGATAAGCCAAGACTGATAGAAGCTTTAAAATCAAAGAGGATCCGAGACATAGCTTGTGGATCGGGTCATTCAGCAGCGATTGCTAGCAATGGAGAACTCTACACCTGGGGTCTTGGAGAATATGGAAGATTAGGCCATGGAGATACCACAGCACAGTTAAAACCAAAATTAATAGAAGCTTTAGTAGGACAGAGAGTTATTCAAGTGGCTTGTGGAAGCAGAGATGCCCAGACGATGGCCTTGACTGAAGATGGATCTGTCTACTCCTGGGGAGATGGAGACTTTGGTAAATTAGGAAGGGGAGGAAGCGATGGGTGTTACACTCCCTTGATAGTAGATAGACTAAACGGCCTAGGAGTCGTTCAAGTCGAGTGTGGAGCACAATTTTCGTTGGCTCTCACCAAATACGGAGAAGTCTGGACTTGGGGAAAGGGTGACTACTTTCGCCTCGGTCACGGGAATGATCACCACGTCAGGAGACCTACAGTTGTTGAAGGACTTCGAGGCAAGAAGGTAGTTCACGTGGCAGTTGGCGCCTTGCATTGCTTGGCAGTTACTGATACAGGTCAAGTTTTCGCTTGGGGAGATAACGATCATGGTCAACAGGGAAACGGATCCATTATAGTAAACAGAAAACCATCTCTTGTTCATGGGTTAGAAGACGCAAAGGTTAACAGAGTAGCTTGTGGATCTAGCCACAGTGTCGCTTGGGTTCTGACTGATCAACCAACGACCAGTAATCAAGAGCCAGTCACATTCCCAACTACAAAGGATCCTCTTGGTCAGGCGATTCTAGGAGTTATGGATTCAGGTGAATCAAACGTGACCACGACAATTAAGAATGTGAGGCCGTCTTTGTCTCACATCATTCTATCTTTGGAAAGCAATATTGCTAAACAGCAAGCTTTGCAGCATGTGATAAAGGCTCTGCATATAATGCAAGCCAGGACTGCGATAGTAACAGCTTTACAGAGTCATGTAGCTCTTACCTCCTGTGGAAAGACAGCACCTCCTGATACGCCACCAGAGGGAGCCATGACTTCTAGCACAGGGCACACGGTTTATCAAAACGTTGGGGAAATTTCTCAAGGTGGGGGAGAAGCTCCAGCAAATGCAGCCGAGGCTATTAGCCTTGCGAGTCCTAGAGCAACCCCAGAATCAGAGGAATATCCCCTAGCCATCTTTCCATCAATGTCTAGTTCAGCAAGTTTATCATCGAGGGCTTCAAGAATGTCTGCGAGTGCGATGAGTGTCATAGCAGCAACTTTGACATCTAATGCTCAGGTCGTTGGCGAGGGAATTGGATCGGATTCCGGATTGGATGAATTTACTTCAGCCTTGACTGAAGACGATGCAAGGATGCTGGTTGATCTTTTAAAGCTCGCGGTAGCTCAGAGGGTCTGCGAAGGGGCAAAGGAAATAATATCGTCAGTGTTGATAGCTTTGGGCAAAGTAAATTCGCATATTGGAAATATGCTTTTGGAGTTATGCGTGACTGAACTAGAAGACACTGCAGCCAATTCCAACTGTTTGAACAATACTCCACAGTCTGTTGTACAGGAAACGCCTCATCCTTATATCGACGACACAACTCTCACTGGTCATGTCAAGATTCCTGGAGCCGAGTCACTCAGGCTAGAGTTTGATCGCCTCTGTTCCACTGAAAGGAGACATGATCCCTTGACTCTTATGGACGGAACCGGGAGGGTTATTGCTATTAAATCTGGAAGGGAATGGAGCGAGTGGGCAACAGAAATCAGGATTCAGGGAGACGAACTCAGATGGCGATTCTCTTCAGATGGATCCGTCAACGGCTGGGGTTGGCGCTTCACTGTTCATCCCATCCTCGCAACCCTAGCGCCTCACGAACTTGGATCAGATCGAGCAGTTTTATCCCAACCGTCCATCGCCTTGGTGGAATGTCTTCTGGACAACAGTCTGATCAATTCAGATAAAAACATTGTAACCAGACTCGCAGCTACCCTTGCCCAGTGTAGTCAGCTCAGTAATTTATCAGCCCAGCAAAGAATGTGGGCTCTAAAGAAACTTCAAGCTGTTTATTTAAGTGGACCTAGTATTCGACCAGATGCAGCACTTTCCAGCCTCTTGGGTTCCCTGCCTCAGGCTTTGTTAAGACAGTATGAATATGAAGATCCAATCGTGAGGGGTGGGAAACAGCTAATGCACAGTGACTTTTTCAAAACTCTAGTCGCCCTCGCTTGCGACTTAGAACTGGAAACAATGCCTTGCTGTTCAGAGATCCACAAATGGTCCTGGTTTAGACGATATTGCCTCGCGGCCAGAGTTGCAAAGTCTCTCATCAACCGAACCGCTCTACCAAAAGGTTTCTGCGTGGAGGTAACGAAACGGATCAATGAGATGATTACAGATGGAGATGGGAATTTGAAGGACCACGAGAATCATAGTATTTTCAAGCAGGAACACGACGAACAGCTTCTTCAGTGGTTGAATAGAAGACCCGAGGATTGGACTTTATCCTGGGATGGTTCTGGGGCGATTTACGGCTGGGGGCATAACCACAGAGGACAATTGGGTGGGTTAGAAGGCGCGAAGGTCAAATTACCATCGCCTTGTGAAAGTCTATCAGCTTTGAGACCCGTTCAACTCGCAGGAGGAGAGCAAACTCTTTTTGCAGTCACAGCAGATGGAAAGGTTTATTCAACCGGATATGGAGCAGTAGGACGTCTCGGGATAGGAGGGACGGATTCAGTGACGATTCCAACCTTATTGGAATCAATCCAGCATGTTTTTATAAAGAAGGTCGCCGTCAATTCCGGAGGGAAGCACTGTCTTGCTCAAAGTTCCGAGGGTCATGTCTACTCTTGGGGTGAAGGTGACGACGGAAAACTGGGTCATGGAAACAGACTATCCTATGACAGACCCAAACTGATTGACGCTTTACTAGGAACTGAGATAGTAGACATTGCCTGTGGGGGACATCACAGTGCAGCGATCACGAGCGCAGGCTGGCTTTACACCTGGGGCAAAGGTCGGTACGGTCGGCTAGGTCACGGGGACAGTGATGATCAACTAAAACCAAAAGTGGTTGCAGCTCTCCAAGGCTACAAGGTGGTTGACGTCGCCTGTGGCAGTGGAGATGCTCAGACCTTGTGTGTAACTGACGATGACAACGTCTGGAGTTGGGGAGATGGGGATTACGGAAAACTTGGAAGAGGAGGAAGCGACGGTTGCAAGATTCCAATGAAGATAGAATCCTTGGCTGGTCTTGGTGTCGTAAAGGTCGAATGTGGGAGCCAATTTTCGGTTGCTCTAACAAGATCTGGGGCAGTTTACACCTGGGGAAAGGGCGATTATCATCGTCTAGGTCATGGAACAGACGATCATGTTCGAAGACCCCGAAAAGTGGCGGCTCTCCAGGGGAAAAAAATTATCTCGATAGCGACTGGTTCCTTGCACTGCGTTGCCTGTTCGGATAAGGGAGAGGTTTTTACCTGGGGAGACAATGATGAAGGACAATTGGGAGATGGTACCACCAGCGCCTTGCAGAGTCCGAGAATCGTTCATGCTCTTCAGGGAAAGAAGATAACTAGAGTCGCTTGCGGTAGTGCTCATACCTTAGCGTGGAGCACCACCAAGACGACACATAGCAGATTACCTGCTTCAACTCCAATGGAATATGATCTGGTGAAAGATCTTCCCTTCTCTGCTTTGCACAACAGACTTGTTCTCCTGCATCACTTTTCAGAATTGCTCTGTCCGAGTCTTGCGATGTTCAGCACTTCTGGCCATCTGGGACTGAACAAGTTAGCTTCGATGTTGGTTTACAGTATCAAGGAGGCGACTTTTAGGAAAGTGGTGCAGGCAACGATGGTGAGAGATCGACAGCATGGTCCTGTGATTGAACTGAATAGGATTCAGGTCAAGAGATCCAGGAGCAAGGGAGGATTGGCTGGACCTGATGGAATCAAGTCTGTTTTTGGTCAGATGGTGGGGAAGATGTCCCTACTTACTCAGGAGGTTCTGTTCTTGCCTCATCGAGTTTGGAAAGTCAAGTTTGTTGGTAAGACTTCAATCATCTGGCAGGACTCACAGCCTATATTCAGTTGAGGTCCCTAAAGTACCCTATTTTCAAGATTTGTCCCCAAAGCTTCCAAAAGTCAGGGATTTTGAAAAGAAAGTAGCTAACTTATCGGTTAATCACTATTCAATTCAGGTCTATACCTATTTCTGAACTACTTTGAATTCTTTTGAAATATTTCAGAGTATTTTTTAAGATTTCCAGAAATTTTTAATATATTTCAATAATTTGAAGGGATTCGTAAATTCGTAAATTCCTTGGCATTTTCAAGAGCTTGAAAAAATTGCAAGGGATTTAAAAGATTTTAAAGAATTTTATATATTTTAGGACATTTTAAAAGATTGCCAGGAATTTTGTGTTTATTTCAATAATAATTTAAAGGGATTTCAAAGACTCTGAAATATTTTAGGGTATTTTAAAACGATTCCCTGGATTTGCATTTTTGGAAAGCAAACCAAGTTTAAATTTCAAATTTCAAAGCAATTAAATTCCAAATCTCCGCAAAATTAAGAGCTTTTAATTTTTAAAGTATCTTAAATTACAATTTCAATGGATTTCCAAAAGTTTTAATAATTTTAGGGATTTTAAAAAGTATTCCCAATTCATTTGAATTCTTTACAATTGTTTTGTAGTCATTAGTCACTTTTTTAGTTAGAAATTTGTAGGGTTTCAAAAATTTTAAGAGATGTACAAATTTTGTTTGCAATTTATTTGGAATTTGCCTTGGATTCGGATTGATTTATCCTGAATTCTTTTGAATTTTTCTAAATTCACTAAATTCTACTCAATGCAATGGATTTTTAAAATGTTTTTGTTCAATTAATCTTGAAGTCTAAAATTTACCTTAAATTCTTAAGCATTTTATCAAATTCTTTTCATTTCTCTTTAGTTTTTCTAAACTAAATATATAATATATAAATATAAATAAAATATAATATAAAAAATAGAAATAAAAATATAATATAAAATATATATATATATAAATATTATTTCCAATTTTGATTTCTTCAATTTATATCCAATCCACTTGAATTATTTTTTGGTTATAAATTAGTATGATTTCAAAGATTTGACATTATTATTTGGAATTTACCCTGAATTCTTTTAACTTCTTTGGAATTCTCATGATTTTTTTAATTCACTTGAATTCTTATAAATTTACTTAATTCTATTTAATTTAATGGATTTTTTTTAATTAAATTTTTTAAATATAATTGATAAAAGAATTTGAAATATTTCAATTTATTTTTCCGAATTCCTTGGCAATTTCCAGAGCTTTAAGAAATTTCTAGGGATTTCAAAAGATTTGAAGAGATTTTCAAATATTTTTTCGCCATTCATTTGGAATTCGCCCTGAATTGTTATTAATTTATCCTGAATTCTTTTAAATTCTTTTGAATTCTTCTAAATTCCACTCAATTCGATGAATTTTTTCTAATCTTCGAATTGTTTTCAATTCACTGAAAAGTTTTTCAAATTCAGCTCGTTTTTTATAAACTTTATCTAATTCTTCTCATTTTCCTTAAATGTCTCTAAAATCGCTCAAATTTGGCAAAATTTTTCCAATTTATTTGAATTCTTTTGAATTTAACTTGAACTTTTTTGTAGTCATTAGTCACTTCTTGGGTTAGAAATTAGTAGGGTTTCAAATGTTTGATTTTTTTTAATTCTACCTGATATTTTTTTAATTTACTTAAATTCTTCTAAATTCACTCAATTCTATTTTACTCAGTGGATTTATTTTTAAAAATTTTTTAAAATTTTCATTTAATTGATCCTAAATTCTTTTAACCTCACCTTGAAATCTTGGGCATTTCATCAAATTCTTTTCAATTCCCCTGAATTTTTTTAAGCTTTATTTAAATTTACTGAATTCAATTAAGTTTTTTCATATTTTAAAATTGTTTTCAATTCATTCGAATTTTTTTTTAATTCATCTTGAATTTTAATAAATTTCACCTTTTTCGATTTTTAAAATATTTTCCAATTTTTTCATGCATTTTGTTGAAATTAATCTTTTTTTTGTAAAAT
>CAKNXH010062848.1:27947-44075 GCA_932178445.1 Andricus quercusramuli | reverse complement strand
ATAGTTTTAATTGAAAATTAAACTACTTGAGTAAAAGTTGAGCTACTCTGTTCAAAAATAAATTTTTTAAACTGAAAATGTAACTTTTCCAATTTTGGTTGAAAATTCGTTTGTTCAAATTGAAAATTCAACTACTTGGGTGAAAGTTGAACCAATCTATTGAAAAGTATTTTTAATTTCTTTGTTGAACATTCTACATTTTAGTTGAAAATTTGTTGCTTTTTTTTAATTAGATGAAAATTAATTTTTTAACAGAAAATTGAACTATTCCAGTTGAGGGTTCATTATTTAATTGAAAATTCATATCTGGTTGGAAATTTTCTTACATGAAAATTAATTTTTTAAATTGAAAATTTAACTATTTCAGTTCAAAACTCATAGTTTTAATTGAAAATTAAACTGAGTAAAAAATGAGCTACCTTGTTAAAAAATTAATTTTATAAACTGAAAATGTAACTATTTCAGTTCTGTTTGAAAATTGATTTTTTTTTTATATCAAAAATTCAACTATCTGGGTAAAAGTTAAACCACTTTATAAAAAAAGCATTTTTTAATTTCATTGTGGAAGATTCAACATTTCAGTTGAAAATTCATGTTTTTTGTTGGGAAATGATTTTTATTTTTTTAATAAAAGTTCATTTTTTTCACTGAAAATTTAACTTTCAGTTGAGGATTCATCATTTTAATTGAAAATTAAACTATTTGAGTAAAAGTTAAGCTACTTTGTTAAAAATTTATTTTTGTAGTTAAAGGTTCATCTCTTTGCTTGAAAATGGACCTATTTTGTTAAAAATTCTATTTTTTGTGGTTTAAAATAAGGTTTTAAAACTGAAAATGTAACTTTTCCATTTTTCGTTGAAAATTAATCTTTGTCAGTTGTAAATTCGTCTTTTTTGACAGGACTCGGAATTTCTGTGAAGAATTATAATTTCCAAGTCAGAGTTTGTCTCAATTTGAAACTTCCATCTTCCAAATTTTGGAAAAAGGGAGTTACCACATTTATGAATATAAATAAATATATTATTTATTTATATTCATAAATATTATACATATACAAAATTATAATTCGAATTTTTTCCCAAAATTCCCTGTTCCAAATCAGAAGTATTTTAAATCTTTTAAAGAGTTTAAAAATCTTTTGAAATCTTTGAAAATCTTTTGGAAACATTCAAATATTTTGAAGTCTTAAATTGACAGAGATAAAACCAGGCAATGACCGGGAATTTAAAAAAATCATTCGAATAGACATTCTAAATTTGAATCATTATAATTTAATTGAAAATTAGTGATATTTACTGAAATTCCAGGAGTTTTTCACTGATTTTTTAGTTAAAAAAATTCTTAAGTTTCAGTAAGCATCACTGAAATTTTAGTAACATTTTCTACTGACAAACCAGAGAAATATATATGACTGTCGAAAGTCGATGTTATGTAACATGTTTCATTCATTTCATCTTTCATTATCTTAAACACATGGCCATTTTATGTTCAAAAATGGCATATTTTCTTAAAAATTTTTTACATTTTTAAGTTCAAAATTTCGTTAGTTTTGAATATCGATGTATATTTCACACATAAATCGAAAAATTAAAAAAAAAAAAATTACATAACATACCGGAGGGGAAATAAGAAGCTTTTTACTCAGTGATACACATAACAGCAAAACATTCGACATGAGCTTGACGTGCATAAACACAACCTCAATTACAAAGATTTTCGAGTCAGTAACAATTTTGACGTCATTTCCGTGACACTGAGGCATTAGGGTCATCTAAAAATTACTTTCAAATAATAACAAATATTGCATTAGACCAGGAATAATTTTTTATATTTTTGGATTTAGGGGTATGCTTTTTGGGGCACCGTGGCGTGGGTGTTAGGGGTCACAAACACATATGATTTATGTATGGAATTCTTGGTTAGAAATTCCTCTAAAAGTCCTTTAAGTTTTCCGTAACAAGGTTTTAAAGATTTGAAGGTATTTAAAATTAGTTTTTGGAATTCACCCAGAATTCTGATTAATTTATCCTGAATTCTTTCAAATTCTGTGGAATTCATTTGAATTTTTTGAATTCACTTGATTTCTTCTAAATTTACTCAATTTTATTTAATTTAATGGATTTTTTTTTAGTTTTAAAAGTTTTTATTTATATTATTTATATTTATATTATTTTAGTTATTTTAAAAGGTTCCCAGAAATTTTTTATTGATATCAGTAGGTTTAAGGGTTTTCAAAAACTTTGAAATATTTTAACGTTTTAAAAATATTCCAAGGCATTTTCAAGAGATTTAAACATTTTTAAGGGATTGCCAAGGGTTTTAGTAATTTCAAGGAATTTTAATATTTTAATGGATTTCGAAGATTGCAAAATTCACGAGAAGTGAGGGATTTCGTAATGTTTCAAAGATTTGAAGAGATTTTCGAATATTTTTTGCAATTTATTTGCAATTTGCTCTGAATTCTTATTAATTTATCCTGAATTATTTTAAATTCCTTCGAATTCTTATAAATTCACTCAATTTTACTCAATTCAATGGATTTCAAAAAGTTTTCGTTTAATTCATCTTTAATTTTTTTTAAATCACCTTAAATTCGTAGGAATTTGATCAAATTCCTTTGAATGCCGTTTCAATTCTTCTAAATTCATTTCAAACTTACTTGAATTCACTTGATTGTTTTTGAAATTCAATTTGATTTTTTATGAATTTCATCGAATTCTTCTCGTTTCCCTTAAATTCTCCAAGTCTCAAATTTTACTGAAATAAATGGATTTTTTCGATTAAAAATTTTTTTTCCAATTTAATTGAATTCTTTTGAATAGTTTTGTAGTCATTATTCACTTTTTGGTTAGAAATTAGTAGGTTTTCAAAGATTTGAAGAAATTTTATAATTACTTTTTGGATTTCACCCTGAATTCTTATAAATTTAATCTGATTTTTTTTTTAATTCCTCATAATTCTTTTGATTTTTTTTTATTCACTTGAATTCTTCTAAATTTACTCAATTCTAAGCAATAATTATCACAAAAATATACAACAATCTTTCAATTCTTAGGCAATTCATCAAATTCTTTTGAATTTCCTTGAATTTTTCTAAGCTCATTTCAAAGTTACTGAATTCGATGACATTTTTTCACATTTTCAAATTTTTTTCAGTTCATTTGATTTTTTTTACTTTGTCTTGAATTTTTATGAATTTTATTGAATTCGTTTCGTTGTCTGTCGACTATTTTTAAAAGATCCATAAATTCGTAAAATGGAACGGAAAATTTTGAAAAACCTGGAAATGTCAAGGATTTTTTTTTTCAAGTCAGGGAATTTTTTCGAGAGTGAGCTTAATTAACTATTTAATTTTTTGAAGAAAATGATCTTTTTCATTGAAAATTCGTCTTTTTAGGAGAAATTAATCTTCTGAGTTGAAAATTCAATCATTCTAGTTAACGATTCATCATTTTAGTTGCAAATTCTTCAGTTTGGTTGAAAATTAATTTCTTGAACTAAAAGTTCAGCTATTTCATTATTGGCTAATAATTTATCTTTTTTGTTCACAATTCATCTATTTGGTTCAAAATGGGTCTGTTTTAGTTCAAATTTTATTTATTTCATTGAAAATGTATGTGTTTTGTTGAAAAATCGTCTTTTTGCTAGTGAATTAATTGAAAATCCAAGTGTTCATGTAAAATATTCGTAATTTTAAACGAAAATTCATCTTTTTAGTTAAAAATAAAATTTAATTTCTGGTTGAAAAATGATCTTTTTTAATTGAAAATTCGTCTTTTTTGGTAGAAATTAATCTCCTTGGTTGAAAATTTATCTTCTTGGTTAAAAGTTCAATAATTCCGGTTGAAGATTCATCATTTTAGTTAAATATTTATCTTTTTGGTTTAAAATTCAACTCTTCCAATTGAAGATTAATCATTTTAGTTTAAAATTGATTACTTGGTTTGAAAATGTAACAAACTTTTTGAAAATTAGTTGTTTTTTTGGATTTATAATTTTTTTAGTTGACAATTTATCCTTCTTAGTTAAAAATTCGTGTATTTGATTGAAAATTGGTCTTTTTCAGTAGAAATTAATTTTCTTTGTTGAAAATTCAATTATTCCAGTTATCATTTTTGTTAAAAATTCATCTTTTTTTAAAAATTTACTTTTTTTTGTTAGAGATTCATAATTTTAATTAAAAATTTGTCTTTCTTTTAATAAAAAATAAATTTTTCCACTGAAATAATAACCTTTCCATTTTTGATTGAATATCTATCTTTTTTAGTTCAAAATTAAACTATTTGGTTCAAAATTTGTCATTCTTAGTTGAAAATTCAACAATTTCGTAAAAAATAAATGTAGTTTTGTTTAAAATCGTCTTTCTGGGTAGAGAATTAATCTTCCTGTTTAAAAATTAATTGCCTTTTTTTTGAAAATTCAAGTATTCCATTTAAATATTCATCATTTTAGTTGAAACATAATCTTTTTGGTTTAAAATGCATATATTCCATTTCAACTATTCGTTTGAAAATTCAACTATTCGTTTGAAAATTGATATTTTTTAGTTGAAAATTCAACTACTTGTTCAAAAATTAATGTATTTTGTTGAAAAATGGTCTTTTTTGGTAGAAAATCAATCTTTTTGGTTGGAAATTCAACTATTTTATTAGAAATTCATCTATCAAGTTGAAATTCAGAAGGCAGATTAAAAAAAAAAATTTCAACAATATTTAGATGTGGCCCATCTTCTTTTAAGTCTTATGAAAATAACATAAGCAAAATCAACTTTCTTTCATTTAAGATTTAAGCACTAAGTTATCCACTGTTTAATTTCAACTTTTAATATATTTTTTGAAGTCCTTAAAATGCATATAAAATCATTTCTTCAAATAAAAAATTCGTAATAAATATTAACAACGGTTGCCCAAAAAGTGCTATTTTCACTGTTTTCCACTATTTTCAAAGACTGATAGTAGCAAAATATGTAGTAGAAAAAGCAGATTGAGAAGAATATCATTAAACCTGTTACAATGAAAACAAATCTGAGTAAATTTTTGAAATGAGCCCGCACCAAGTGTATAGTAAATGGCTTTTTGTAAAAAATTTTAAATCTAATTTTTTATTGTATTTTCGAACATGCAGAGCAAAAATTCGAAAGAAAAAAGTAAGTTAAATTTACAGTTTTTAGACAAACACTTGTTGAAGTTTCAGTTTTTTGTGTTTCAATAGAACAATGCTTATTTTAGTGAAATGTTTTTTGTTCTCAAAACCTCTGATAGATTTGACCCAGGAACTAGAAAGATTAATGATTTTGTGGGTATATGCATCATGTTTTAGGAGTGTTTTCATACACTAAACAGCCAAGTATAGGAATCATCATTTTTTAGTAACTAAAATCACTAGAGATTTTTTATTCAACTGCTATGGCTAGAAATCACTTCCAAATAAGTAAAGAAAGCGTGCGTAGCAAGAATATTTTTTTGAATTAATTTTAAGGGATGTTTAAACTACAAGGGTTGTTTTTTTTATTCTTTGAACACTGAATCCGGAATATCGACATTTCTTAACAATTAAAATCACAAAAGGTTTTATGATTAATCTATGAGGATAGGAAATCACATTAAAGTAAGTAGGGATGGTGTAGACGATAAGGATATCTCTTTGAATGTTTTTAAAGGGTTATTTAATCATCCCTTAATTAGAGAAGTAGAGAAATTAACATTTCGCAAGGGATAAATCACCAAAGATTTTTTGTATTAATAGTCAGGCCTACAAAATCAGTTTAAAACATACACAGTAAGCATCTTTTAGCAGGATTTGCATTATAATTTATTGTCAGGGTAGTTTAATCATCCCTCAATTATTGAATTGAATTGAAAGAATGGATCTTGGGACCCATAAATGAAAAGAGTTGTGGTCGTACACTGTTAAAAATGTTTGCAATTTTAGTATACGCGGGCATATTAAATTTCCTATGTGTTTACTAAATTCGTTACACTTTGTAATTTTAGTACACACACTGTTAGAAAAATCGGTATTAGATTTAATATACATGTGTGTGGAGCAAATATGCACTACCGCTACTGAAATGTAACATACATGGGTGTAGTGAATTTAATATACATGTGTATTAAATTTAATATACAGGTCGGTATAGCAGTGTGCATGAAAACACAAAGTGCTTTCATTTCTTTAAATCTTGTCAAATATTCGCAATTAAATTAATAATCTAGAATTCGTCGACTGAATTGTTATTTAAAATGAAAGTGCGACATACGGGTGGAACTTTAAAAAAAATCCAGTCTAAATAGTAGAAATTTAATGCTAGCTCACAGTTGATTGTAGGTTAGGTCTGTTATTTGTTTGCTTAATTGATCTTTTCGACTTAAAATCCAGTCATATTTTTGATTAACTGGAAGAAGGTGTCATGTTTTATTATTTAGAGTCGAAAATTCATGTTGAACTTATTTTGAATTTGTGTAAAATGGCATTATCTGATTTTTCTTGTAAGTGATCAACATGAATGTATATGAAATTTAATATACACGCTCTTAACATGGGTATATTAAATTTAATATTATTTTTAACAGTGCATACACTGTTAAAAATGTTTGCAGTTTTAGTATACACGAGCATATTAAATTTCCTATGTGTTTACTAAATTCATTACACTTTGTAATTTTAGTATACATACGTATATATTACGCGTGTATTGAATTTAGTATATTATATGCGTATACTGAATTTAGTATATTATATGCGTATACTAAATTTAGTATATGCATATACTAAATTTAGTATATTATATGCGTATACTAAATTTAGTATATGCATATACTAAAATTACTGAACGATGGTATACTAAATTCAATTTCATGTTGTGCATTCTTGCTTCCATTATATGTATACTAAATCTAGTACAGATTTTTCTAACAGTGTACTTTTACGATCTACTACTCTTCGCTTGCAGAAATTGTAAGCTTTTGCAATGACAAAATTTAAAGACGATGGGCCACCTCTAAATATTGTTTGACAATCTTCTTTTTAAAAATCTGCCTTCTAGAATCATATGAACTACCGATATTTGCCTTTCGCTCCTCAGAAAGCCAAAAGTGTTTTCTTTATGGTCACCCTAATAGACACCTTATATTATTTTTTTCCTTCAGAAATTTCTTTAAGCTATCAAGAAAATAAACGATGTCCCCGCATTTTAACTGAAAATTCTGCAAAAGTAAACTTATTTTTCTCCCCGAGTATCATCATTAGTATACCAGTACAATGGTACGGCAGGCCGGCCGCGGCCGGGCTCTAGTAAATTGAAATTAATCAGCAACGAGGATCGAATTCCATTAAGAGTGACAATGGAATAATTTTACAAATGTTATACACAGTACAGCGACGTGAATAATATTCAAGGTGGCGACTTGACCGGGAAACCGGGAAAGACCGGGAACTTTATTGGCCGGGAAAAAACCGGGAATTTATTTCTGATCGCAGAAAAAATTAAGTTTTCATTATTTTAGTAATTTTGGTCAATGTAGAAAAGTGATTTCTACTTCATCTTTCTTTAGTTGAAAATTCAACTACTTGGTTAAAAGTTACACTCTTTTATTAAAAATTAGTTCTTTGGTTGAAGATTCATCATCTTAATTGAAAATTCATCTCTGGTTGAAAATGTAACTACTTTGTAAAAATCAATTTTTTTAACAGAAAATTTAACCATTCTATTTTTCGTTTAAAATGTATCTCTTTTGGATGAAAATTCAACTATTTGGTTGAAAATTGATATTATTGATTCAGAAATTAAACTAGTTGTTTGAAGATTCATGTACTTTGTGGAAGTTTCGTCTTTTTTTGTAGAAAATTCATCAGTTTTGTTGAAAATTGATTCCTTCAACTGAAAATTTCAATGTCCATTTCTTGTCGAAGATTGATCTTTTCTAGTTCAAAATTCAATTTAAATTCAAAATTCAATTTAATCTTCTTATTAAAAAATTCTTCTTTCCGGTTAAAAATTTAAGTATTCTAGATAAATATTCATCATTTTAGTTGAAAATGCATCTTTTTGGCATTAATTCAACTATTCCAGTTAAAGATTCATAATTTTAATTGAAAATAATTAGTTTGATTGAAAATTAATTTCTATAACTAAAAATTCAACTGTTCCATTTTTAGTTGAAAATTGATCTTTTCTAGTTCAAAATTCAACAGTTTGCATGAAAAGTTATCTTTTTTTAATCAAAAATTCAACTATTTCGTTGAAAATGCACGTATTTTGTTAAAAAATCGATTTCTTTGATAGACAATTATCTTTTTTTTTGAGAGTTAATCTTCTTATTTAAAAATTTATATATTCATTTATTTGGTTGAAATATGAGATATTTAATTGAAAACTTGTTTTTTCTTTGGGTGAAAAGAAATTTTTTTCCGAAAATTTAACTATTTTATTAAAAGTTAGTTTCTTTTGTTGTTGAAAGTTAGTTTTTTTGTAGAAAGTAATTTTTTAATTGAAAATTTAACTTATTCCAATTGAATATTCCATAGTTTTAGTTAAAAATTCTTCTGTTTGGTTGAACATTAGTTTTTTTAACTTAAAACTTAATTGTTTAAGTTTTGAATGACAATTTATCTTTTTTAGTAAAAATTAATATTTTCTTTTTGAAAATTTAACTATTTTAGTTGAAGATTCAGTGTTTTAGTTGCAAACTCTGTTTGGTTCAAAACTATTTTTTTTTTAGTTCAAAATTCAACTACTTGTTTGAAAATTTGTCTTCTTTAATTGTATTTTCTTGAAAAATTGTATTTTTTGGTAGAAAATTAATCTATCTATTTGAAGATTAATCTTTTTGTTTAAAAAATCATCTTTTCGGTTGAAAATATGTGTTCCAGTTGAATATTCATAATTTCAGTTAAAAATTCACCTTTTTTTAAATTGAACTGTATTCCAGTTGAATTTTCCTAATTTTATTTGAAAATTCATCACTTTGTTTGACAATTGAACTATTTTGTTGAAAATCCGTTTTTTTGTTGTTACAATTTAATTTTTTACAACTGAACGTTTAAATATTCAATTTTTTGTACAAAATTGATATTTTTTAGTGGAAAATTTCAGACTTTTTTTCAAAAGTCATTTATTTTGCAATGTTTTACTCTGTTGTGTTAAAGGATGTTAAGATTAACGCAGGGCTCGGAGTAGGTTACTTTTTAGTAATTTTGTTACTTTTTGATCCGCGGTTACTAAAAAGTTACTTATTTTATAAAAAGGTTACTTTTGGTTACATTTTGGCCCGAAATAAGGAAATGAATTAATTCATAAATCGTATCATTTAAAAACTTGTGAAAATGTAAACATTTAAATTTTTTCAGTAAATTTGGCACTTTAGAGCCGGGAAAATCAGGGAATAACAATAAAATAATCATTAGTTCGTATGTAAAATGTATAAAAAGCGCTATCAATTGAATTATTATGAATCCTGATAAAAATCGCACTTCAGCCAAAATTGCTAGTTTTTAAATTAAAATCAAAATCTTTTTCGTTGAAATATCGAACTATACTTATTATATTTTTCTATGAGAATTTATCTTCTTTCGTTGAAATTCGGTTAAAAGTTGAAAAATTTTCGTTAAAACTTTTTTTTTTTTTTAAATTCATCACTTTAGTCGAAAATTCGTCCTTTTTAGCTGAAAATTAATCTTTTAGATTGAAAATCACATTTTGTTTAAAAATACATAATTTCATTTGAAAATTCATCTCTTTGGTTCGAAATGTACCTATATTTTGTTGAAAAATCGTTGTTTTTTCTCAATGAATTCTACTGTTTTTTATATTGAATCAAAATCCTGTTTGCTTATTATATCAACTCTTACATTTTTCATCAACAATTCATCTTTTTTAGTCAGAAAAATTTAATCTTTTTTTTTTTTTGAAGATTCATAACTTTGGTGGATTTGTTTTTTTTGGTAACAAATTTTTCTTTTTGGTTACTTTTTTGCCACATTATTATTACTTTTCGGTTACTTTTTTGGGAAAAGTATGGTTACTATTTTACTATTTTTGAAGCTTGAGCAGTTCCGAGCCCTGAATGAATGTCATGAGTTAAAATAGTAAATGTTTGCGTTTAGCGGCAAATATGAATATGTTACTTTTAGTTGACCGTGAAAATTGACAAACTTTACCGGGAAAACCCGGAAAATGACCGGGAATTTGAAATCGTCCGGCAAATCTCCACCCTGATATTATATAAGGACCCTCTTCTAGTCTTCTCCTTTGGCAACGAATCTGATGTCTTGGTTCAATCAGCGGTTTGTTCTCTCAGCTACTAAAAATACGGGGGCTCCAATGGGAGCACAGTCAAGTTCGCGATGCCAGACAACTATCTCGGGAAAGCAGGAATGCAGTAGGGAATCGTTTTCCCCGTTTCCCTCACATTCAATGCTTTCGATTTGTGTATTTAATCCGCGGAGTAGGTTTCGGAAGCTGGTGCAGCAGTTGCTTCAATGAGTGAAACTTGCACCCGAGACGTCGACGATACACGCCTCCAAGCTTTTTTACAACTAGGCGCATATATCCTTGACTATACCTCTCGACCAGAAATGATTGAACGGAACTATTGTAACGAGCGGCAAGGTTTATCTTTATCTCGATAAATGCTCGTTCTTATAATATGGACTGGTAAAACACCTCGCAACGCAGTCTTAATGTCTTACATATTCAATCGGCAGCACTTTAGAATTTGCTCTGAATACCATAATGATGAGTTGTTATCGGATCGTGTGCACAAGTTGCATAGTCGCTCTGTTTTATCATTTCCGAGGGCCTTCGTGCGATTTTAAATCGTCTCTTGGATGATGATTTCCGTCTTCCGGATTTTCAGGCTCAATGAGCCAGTTCCCTCCTCGCGTGGCACATGTACCAGGTACTTAGAGTTCTTAAATGCTCAACAATTTATGTTGAGCAAATGCTCTCGGGAATATGCTCATCATTTAAGCTCGAACAGAGTATTTATAGAGCATTAATGAGAGTTTCAAGAATTTATTGTTTAAACAAATGTATGTATAGTTGTCAAATTGTAGGAAAATTTTAACACCTACAGTGGCAATCACATTTTTATTAGAAATTAAATATTTCATAACGGAAATTGATCTCATCAGATCTAAACATTTTAAATCCAAAAGGGGTAGTTTTGAAAATAAGTAATAACTTAATTTGTACATGAAATACGGAAAGTGGATTTGAGGTTAGGAGATTGATGAAAGAGAGCACGAGCTTTTAAAAAGTTCAACAGCAAATACTGTAACCCATGTGTAAAGACAAACTACATTAAATTACATCACATGTCTTCCTTTCTAATTGACTTATTTAGCTCACTTCTTGAGATCTGTATATTTATAAATAGAGGTTAGGAAACAGTAAACAAATCGGTCCACCTGATCCACGCGCATGCGCATATAAGCAGTCGTACGTTCTTCTATTTTACCGTACGAGAATGATGCGAGAGAAATAATGAACTTGAGCCTTTTTTTATATTTATAAAAAAGTAACAGATTTTAATCATAAAAAGTCACCTACTTATGAAAGAAAACATCGATGGGCAAGTAACGGAAAGGTTTTTATAATTTTTTTTTCACACCGAAACTGGTTTTTAACGCACGTACGGGAATGACGTTTTTGTTGTGAAAATGTACTTTTCAGTTTTAATATCAGATTCACAAAACAAAGAGTTAATATTTCAAGCCTAATTTGATAGAATCTTGTATTAAACGATACGTTTGATATTTCTGTATTTATTACTCAACGGTAACTGCAATATTTTACTAGAAAAAAAGACGTACGGTAATGACGACTGAAAAGACAAAAATCGGGGGACAGACTTTAAGGTTTTCACAGTATTTTATTTGGCTTGGGAAATGTGCATAAATGAATATTATGTTCATCTAAAGTTTACAAACATGATTAAGTGTTTCTCAGGTTACAGTTTGAAAAAAAGGAGAAAATTAGTTTATCCTTGTACAAAGTGAGGTTGGGACGCCGTACGGTAATGACGTTTGGGGTGTTCTCATATTAAATCAAAGTAAATAGGAACAGAAATGAAAAAAAGAACTTACCATTTTGTAGAGGATGATAATAAGTATTTAATAAATTACAAAAAATAGTTGAAATTTCATCTTCTTGGTTAAAAATTAAATTCTTTGGTTGAAAATTCGTTTGTTTTTTGTTTGGAAATTTATTTTACTGACTGAAAATGAACCTTCTTTATTTTTGGTAGAAAATTTATCTTTTTAGTTTGAAATGCACGTATTAGGTTGAAAATTAAATTTTTTTAGCTGAAAATTCACTTTAATTATTAAATTTTTTGTGGAAAATTTACCTTTTTTAATAGAAATATAATCTTTTCCATTAAAAAATTATCTTTTCAATAGAAAATCTAACTATTCTATTTTTTGTTAAGAATTAATTTCAAATTCAATATTTTGACAAAATTTCATATTTTTGGTTCAAAATTCATTATTGTGATTAAAAAATAATTTATGTGTTTGAAAATTAATTTTTTCAACTGAGGATATAACTATTCCATTTTCGGTTGAAAATTTATATTTTTAGTGGAAAGTTAATTATTTTTGCTGAAACCTTTTTTTTTATTTACGTTTCTAACTGCAAATGGAAATATGTATTATATTTTTGGTTTGTAATTTTATATTTTTTAATTTAATATTGAATTGTTTGGTTGAGGATTCATTTTTTGTATTTGAACATTGATTGTCTTAACTGAAAATTTAATTCTTCTGTTTTTGGTTTAAAAAATCATTTTTTTTTGTTATGAAGAAAAAAATATTTTGTTTAAAATTCGTTTTTTTTACTGAACATTTATTTTCATGACATTTTAACTGTTCTAATCTTGGTTGAAAATTGATGTTTTTTAGATGAAAATTCATAAAATTTCTTGAAAATGATTCTTTCTTGCTAGAAAATTGGTTGAATATTAATCTGTTTACGCTGAACATTCAACTTCTTGACTGAAATTTGAACTATTTTATTAAAAATTCATTTTTTGGATTGAAGATTCATAATTTTAGTTGCAAATTCAACTGTTAAGTTGAAAATTTACTTTTTTTAAATTAAAAATTCCTATTTTCTGGTTCAAAATTCGACTGTTTTGTGGAAAATTCGCCTTTTTGGCTTAAAAATTCAACAAGTTGGTAGGAATTCAACTATTTGGTCGAAAAATAAAGTGTTTGGTATGAAATTCGCTTTTCAAAATCCAAAATTATTGTTTTTAAATGAAAATTTAAATATTCCCTTTTTGATTAGAAGATGATCTTTTCCAACTATTTGGTCGATAATTCGTCTTTTTTAGTAGAAAATTAATCTTCTTGTTTGAAAATTCAACCATTTGGTTAAAAATTTATGCCTTGTTAATAATTCGCCTCTTTTGTAGAAAATCAAATTTTTTTTGGTAAAAATGCAACTGTTTAATTGAAAATTCAGCTACTTAGTTGAAAAAGGAATTACTTTGTTAAAAATTCATTGTTTTTGAGATGATTTATCATTTTTGTTGAAAATTCACGTGCTTGTTTGGAAAATCAACTATTATGTTCATTCTTTTTATTTTTTTTTATTTTTTTAACTGGAAATATGAACTATTCCATTTTTTGTTGAAAAAATTAGCTTCTTTATTTGAAAATGTAACTATTTGGTTGAAAATTGATGTATTTTGTTAAAAATTCATCTTTTTTGGTAGAAAAATATCCTTTTTGGTGGAAAATATATCTTTTTAGTTGAAAATTAATTTCCTTGATTGAAAATTCAACTATTTTGTTGAAAATTCGTTCTTCATTGCAAATTATTTTTGTAACTAAATTTTTGTAATTGAAAATGTAATATTCTCTTTAAAATTATTTTTTCAAAATAAAAAAATCATTAAAAATTTTTCCAGCAAAATTAAGAATTTATTTTTATTCTCTTCAAACCTTCAAAGATTCTTGATAAGCTTTAAAAGTTGATTTCGAAACCTTCGGAAATCTAAATTTAGTTTTTTATTTTTCAAACTATTTTCCAGTTTTAAATTAAGTTTGGATTTTCTTAAAACTTGTAAATATCTCTTAAACTAACTCAAGTTTTTTCCAAATTGATAATTGTTCAGCTGTTATTTATGCATCAAAATTCATTAATTTCACTTACATTTATTAAAAATTTGTTAAATAGAACTAAAATTGTAACGTTCAAGCTTTAAATTTAACACTGAAATATTAGCGATTCAAGGTTTTCTATTTGAAATAGTTTAGTTTAAAATTGTTTTTTTTTTTAATATTTGATTTCTAAAGTTTCAGTCAAAAGTTTGCATTTGTTTATCCACTGAGGCTTTCAAATTGAAAAAAAATTCTATTTTTAACGTTAAAATCTGTAACTTGTTTAATTTCGAATAAATTCACAATCGTCCTGTAAAATCAATTATTGTTCAATTTTCAATGTGATTTATTACAATAGCAAAAATTCTTGGCAAAAGTGTATATATTTTTTTTAAATCGTAGTTTCTTGTAGAAATTAATAGATTACATATCTTACAAAAATTTACAGTAAAGTACAAGTCGAAATGTTGATGCGGATTCTAGAAGTATTTTCTGTAAAAATTTATATTTTTTTGTAATTTTCTACAATAATTTACGTAAAATTAAAAGTGTTTTTATGATGTCAAACACCTAAAATGAAAAAAATGTAAAATCCTGTAGTCTTCTATAATAATTTGTAGATTTTTACAACAAAGTAAAAAAAATATTAAGAAAAAGTAATACTACAAGAAAATACAAGAAAAAAATAGCTGTTTGTATTTAACTGTATTTTTTTGTTAAATTTTGTACATTTTTTTACAAAAAAAGTACACATTTAAAAAAAATTAGAGTTGTAGGAATGTACTTTCTTGCAAAAAATGTGTTCACCAGGGTATTTAAGAATGTAGGTCATTATAAACCTCCCTCTATTTTATGAGATAGTAATTCATTATTTTTTTTTAAAGAATTTATTACCCTATTATTTACCTATTTTTTTTTTTTTTTTTTTTTTTTTAAATGACCTTATTTTCCCTGTTGTGAGAGGATTTTGGGCTGTGAAATCTGGTAAATGGACCAAACGCGACTCAATGTCAGAGTCGCATCGTTGGAAAAGCGAAAGGCGCGACTGCAAATGATTGAAGAGAGCAAGCACGTGCTATCTGGGCCGCGACAACGCATTGCAGATGTTCGCGTGGATGACTTTTTACTCGTTGAGTAGTAAAGTAGTAGGTGTTCTCTTGTCAGATGCTCTGAACTGGTTGGGATGAATTAGAAGCAATCCGAGTTATGATAAGCTCGCGCCTCGATATAATAGTCGTTTGTAGGCTTCTAACGGCTTTTCAGTGATGTCATTACTCGGGCACGTTTAACCAAGAGTCGTTCTGGAATTAATTTTAAATTAGAAGAGTCAAACGCAGAGCACGCAAGTCTTCTGTTTCCTCGCGAAATTTTATCTTTTGCGAGAATAGACTGCTTCAATTACTGTTGTATTCATTATCGAGGATGTTATTATATTTCGTCCTTGCTTATAACTAATTTTCTGACACGACACCAGAAGCATCTGTGAAGCAAAGCTGACAGCTCTATGATTATTCTTCGACGAAGATGTAGATCTCGAAACAGTGAAGGTACGTGGGTTAGCTTTCGCAGATAACAAGATTATGTCGGAATCAATCGAGGATTTGCAAAGAATGTGGACAGCACGCAAGTCTTCTGTCTCCTCGCGAAATTTCATCTTTTATTCGAGAATAGATTACTTGAATTATTGTTGTCTTCATTACAGAGGATGTTATTACATTTCGTCCTTGCTCGTAACTGATTTTCGTACACGGCATCAGAAGCATCTGTTACATTAAGCTGGCAGCTCTATGATTATTCTTCGACGAAGGTTTAGATCTTGTAACAGTGAAGGTACGTGGGTTAGCTTTCGCAGATGGCAAGATTGTCATGGCAGAATCAATCGAGGGTTTGCAAAGAATGTTGAATAAACTTAATACAAACTTTATGAGCTAATACAAGCTCTATGATTATTTGAAAAATATAAGTCCTTGGGGGTCATTCACAAAATATGTGATACTTTTTGTGAGCAATTTTGGTTCC
>CAKNXH010062848.1:12238-27937 GCA_932178445.1 Andricus quercusramuli | reverse complement strand
GGTCATTCACAAAATATGTGATACTTTTTGTGAGCAATTTTGGTTCCTTTTCCTCCCCTATATATTAAGCTGGCAGCTTTATGATTATTTTTCGACGAGGGTGTAGATATCGAAACAGTGAAGGTACGTGAGTTAGATTTCGCAGATGGCAAGATTGTTATGGCAGAATCAATCGAGGAATTCAATAAAAAAACGAATTTTTAAAAAAATAATTGAGTTTTCAAGCTAAAAAGTCTTAGGTTTTTGGAAAACGGGTGACTTTTAAAACGGGAAAGAATTATCACGAAGAAAGTTAATTTTCAATCAAGAAGGATGAATTTTCAATCAAGAGAGATGAATTTTCAACTAAAAAGATCAATTTTCAACCAAAAATGGAATGTTTACATTCTCAGTTAAAAAACTATTTTTTAACAAAAAAAGCGAATTCCTAACCAGTTGATTTCAACTAAAAAATACATTTTTAACAAAATAGTTGAATCCTCAAACAAAATGATTAATTTTCAATAAACAAGATATTTTTTTCTACCCAATTACATGAATTTTCAACCAAGTACATATATTTTCCACTAAATTCTTGAATTTTTAACTCGAAAATATAAATCATCATCAAAAAAGTTAATTTAAGACCAAATATGTTTTGTAATTTTCAAAGTAGTTGAACTTAAACCATGTAGTTGATTTTTCAACCAACAGAATTAATTCTCAACGAAACATGTAATAGTGAGTATTTCCACACAAAAAAAGATTTCATTTTGAATAAAAAAAAGTTTAATGGAACCAAAAAAGACGAATTCTAAACAAAATGGTTGAACCCTCAACAAAAACAGTTTAATTTTCAAGCAAACAATTGCATTTTTAGGCGAAAGGATCAATCTTCAACCAAAAATGGAATACTTAGATTTTCAGTAAAAAAATTAATTTTTAACTAAAAAAAAATTAATTTCCAACAGAATAATTAAATTCTTAAATAAATAGTTTAATTTTTAACTGAAAAGTTTAATTTTCTACTAAAACTATGCATTTTCAAGAAAGAAGTTAATTTTTCAGCAAATAGATACATTTTCTACCAAATTGTTGAATCTTCAACAAAAAAAGTTAGTTTATGACCAAGCAGTGGCATTTTCAGAGTATTTCAACTTTAAAACAAGTGGTTGATTAAAAAAAAATTCTCAGCGAAATATATAACAGTTGTTATTTCAACAAAAAGATTTTAATTTTAAATAAAAAATAATTTAATTCAACCAACAACAAAAAAGACGAGTTCACAACAAAATGCATGAATTTTCAACCAGATAAGATCAATTATCAACCAAAAATGGAATAGTTACATTTTTAGAAAGAAAATTAATTCTTGATAAAAAAAACGGATTTTTAGTAAAATGGTTCAGTTTTCAACCAAAGAGATGAATTTTTATCTAAAATGATGAACTTTAAAAAAAATGAATTTTCAGCTAAAATCATGAATTTTCCAACTGAAAAGACGGATTTTCATTAAATACAGATTTTTCGGTGCCTGCGATAGATAAATAGGTACTTTGGTAATTTATAGACTAAAAAGTAACATTTTGGATAAACATTGAAGTTCATTTTTAATAATCTTAAAATATCATGTTAGAAAACTGAAAATTTGGAGCAAAAAAATAAATTTAATTTCCCATTGCACATTTTTTTATTTCAGACCGTACACTTTTAAATTCGAACTTCATATACGTTTAATACTTGAAAAAAATTTTGACACTATATTGACACTATTTTTTTAAATTTGTGACACGATTTCCTTTTTTTAAGGTAAACACGAATATAGTTGCAGAATTATTTATTGTATTTGACGTCACGCTATAAAATTATGATAGATGTGCCCTTTTAAATTTGGACGACATATAAGTTTAATACTTGAAAAATTTTATGACACTATTTGACACTATTTTTTCAAATTTTTCACACTATTTACTGTTTTTAAAGTAAAAACGAATAAAATTGCAGCATTATTGATTTATTTATTGTATTTGACGTCACGCTATAAAATTATGATAGATGCACACTTTTAAATTTAGACTGCATATAAGTTTAATACTTGAAAAATTCTATGACACTATTCGACACTATTTTTTCAAATTTGTGACACTATTTACTGTCCTTAAGGTAAAAACGAATAGGATTGCAGCATTATTTATTTATTGTATTTGACGTCACGCTATAAAATGACGATAGATGTACACTTTTAAATTTGAACTGCATATAAGTTTAATACTTGAAAAATTCTATGACACTATTTTTGAAATTTGTGACACTATTTACTGGTGTTAAGGTAAAAACGAATAGGATTGCAGCATTATTTATTTATTGTATTTGACGTCACGCTATAAAATGACGATAGATGTACACTTTTAAATTTGAACTGCATATAAGTTTAATACCTGAAAAATTCTATGACACTATTTTTGAAATTTGTGACACTATTTACTGTTTTTACGGTAAAAACGAATAGAATTGCAGCATTACTTATTTATTGTAATTGACGTCACGCTATAAAATGATGATAGATGATCATTTTGTTTTAGAGTCTTTATTTTCCATTCCCAGGTGGGAAAAGGTTAAAGATAATTTCAGGATATAGGGTAAATCTGCGTATTACAGTGATGAATAATCGGTACTGGAATCCTTATCTTTGTATTCAGTTTCTGTATGTATCGTTCTTTTATGGACAGTACTTGAACACTTCATTACGTCAATTATGTCAGTTATGTCATAATATAGCGAGCTGAATTGATAATTTCGTATCTCTATATCAATACAATATTAAATTTTCTAGGTGCGATCACTGTTCATAATCATTAATTATTTCGTTCGAAATGGTAATTTGCATTTTAAAAAATCTCGATGAATGCACAAAGAATTTAAAGATTATAAAGTGTTATGAGTAAAGGAATGCTCAAATATGACTAATGCAGGCCTCGGACTCACCACACTATTGACACTATTTGATGCTTTTTTTAAGCGATGACACTGTTTTGCTATTATTTCGAGAAAAAATTACGCTAATGACTACAATAATGTTAAACGTTTTGCGGAGGGGGGGGGGGGGGGGTCGTACTGTTTCCTATGCATTAAGAAAGTAGTTCAACCAGCTAGTTGGATTTTTAACTTAAAAATATGAATTCTCAACAAAATACACACAATAGTTTTAAATAATATAACATTTTATATAATAGCTTTAAACCAACTAGAATAATTTTCTACAAAAAAAGATGAATTTTCTAAAAAATACACAAATTTTCAAATTTGACAAAGTAGTTCAACCAACTAGTTGGATTCGCAAATAAAAAAGATGAATTCTAAACAAAAAATGTAATAGTTGATATTTTAACCAAGAAAAGATTTTTTTTTATTGAAAAACAGTTGAATTGAATTCGAAAAAAAGAGATTAATTTTCAACCAAGATTTTTTAGTTAGTAAAAAAAATTTCATCTAAAATGTTGAATTTTCAAGCCAAAAAGATTAGCTTTTAACGAAACAGTTGAATGTCCATCCAAGTAGTTAAATTTTCAACCAAATAGTTACATTTTTAACGAAAAAGATGAATTTTCTACTAAGAAGATTCATTTTATACAACAAAAAAAAAGAATTCTGAACAAAATACGCAAATTTTTAACCAAATAGTTGCATTTTCAACCAAGAAGATTAATTTTCTACCAAAAAGATGAATTCTCAACAAAATACATAGGTTTTAAACAAATAGTTTTAAATAATGTAATATTTTAACCAAAAAGATTAAATTTCTACCGAAAAAGAAAAATTCCCAATAAAATACAACATTTTTAACCAAATAATTTAATTTTAAATCAAGAATTACATACATTTTCAAATAAATAGTTTGGACAATGGATATTATGTTCGTCCAAATTTTATTTGATTGATGTTCAGTTTATATTTACTTCGTTTATTAAATTTTGTAAGTAAATAATTGAATTTTCAAAAAAAAAAAATTTCTTTCAACGAAAAATGAAGTAGTTAAATTTTCATTGAGAATTAATTTTCAATAAAAAAACACGATTTTTGATAGAAAAGTTGATTTACAACAATCCAGTTGAATTTTTAACACAATAGTTAAATTTTCAGTTAAAAAAAATATTTTTTAACAACAAAAAAAACGAAATTTCAACTAAAATTATGAATCTTCAACCAAAAAAAACTAAGCTTTTAAGAAAGTAATAAAAAGTGCAAAAAGTGTCCCTTACTACATTTTAAGGAAGTGATTTATTTTTTACCGAAGCAGTTGATTTTGATTGATTTTAAACAAAATACTTGATATTAAACCCAAAAATATTATTTTCTACTAAAAAAGACCAAAAAGATGAATGTTCAACAAAGTAGTTTAATTTTCAATAAAAAAAAAATTTTTAGTCAAAAAATGTTAAACCAACTAGTTAAATTTTCTACCAAATTATTGAATTTTCCACACAAAACTACACATTTTCTACATAATAGTTGAATTTTCAATTTGAAAACGTTAATTTTAAATAAAAAAGTTCATTTGCAACCGAAATTGATTAATTTTTAACTAGGCGGTTGGATTTTTAACCAAAAAGGGTAAAATTTCTGCAGAAAGAGATGAATTTTTAAACTGAAAAGATGAATGTTCAACAAAGTAGTTTAATTTCCGATAAAAAAAATTTGTTAGTCAAGAATGAAAAAAGTTGAAATCAAATTGTTAAATTTTCAAGCCAAGAAGACAAATTTTTAACAGTGAATTTATTTTTCAAACGGGAATTTTTTGAATTTTTAGAAAAAAATTTGTCCAATTTTGATTTCAACAGTTTTTTAAATAATCAATTGAATTGTTATCTTTTTCAATTATGATACTAATAAATTTAATAAAGGCTTTCATTAAATATAAAATACTTGTTTCAGTCTAAAGTATTCTATTTTTAACCCATTCAATTCGAACATTTTTAATTCAGTAAAAGAATAATTATTTAATATTCAGCAATATTGGTCAAATTTGGATTTTTAAATAACAAATGAACACTGATTATTTTTAGAAAGAAATGAGTAATTTTAAAAAATATTTAGAAGTTTTGAAAAGTTGAAAATCATTTTTATTAGGAAAAATTATTTTAAGAAAATATTTAAAAATATTTTCAAAATAGTCAAAAAAGAATCTGGAAGATTTTAAGGGTATTTTAAAAATGTTTCACGATTTTCTAAAAATTGTTGGAAAAGTTCGAATCATTTTATAATATATATTCAGAAGTTCTGAAAAAATTTCAAAAATAATTTAAAATTTGAAAAAATTTAAAACAACATGTAGATTTTTCAAGATTTAGAAACAACGTTTTTCAGATTTTTAAGGATTTTTAAACTGTTTAATATATAATTTAACTTTTAATTTTAGAAGTGTTCAGTGAAACAAAGTTTAATCGTTTGATTTTTAATGTTTTTAGCTCAAAATTGCTTAAAATAATATAATTTTGAAAAATTTTTAATTCATTGATTGATTCTTTAATTTACGGTATAAATCACATCATTTTTTATATGGAAATTAGTCTGAGAAAATTACGAAATTAATTTAAGATGATTAATTTGAAAAGAGGAAATTTTATTTTCTAGTTTTTGTTGAATTTCCAGAGGGAAATTTTATATTTTTCACATTTTTATGAAGTAGTAAAGGAGGAAATTTAGATTTTCAATATTGTATGAATTGGAAGAAGGGTAATTTTTTTCTTCTCAACATTTTTATAAATTTTTTTTTTTCGTTTTTAACAGTTTTACTGAGTTGGAAGGAATTTTTGTTTGAAATTTTTCCTGAATTGGAAGAGTTGAAAGGGATGAAATTTTGGTTATTTTTTTTTTGTTAATTTTTTTTTTCAAGATTTTAAATTTTTTATCGAGTTGGAAGGAATTCGGTATTTTTAACATTCAGATGAAAGGGGGAAACTTTTTATTTTCAATTGTGTACTGAATTGGAAGAGGGACATGTTTTATTTTTAACTTTTTTATTGATGTGAGTTGAAAGGAAGGAATGGTTTAATTCAGAATTTAGAGCATTGCAAATGATAGCGTGGATTTATATTTTAAATTTTCAACCAAAAAAAAAAAGAATTTTCAATAAATTAAATAAATTTTCAATTAAATAGTTTAAACAGTGGATGTAATATCACTCAAAATTTTATTTCATTAATTTTTAGTTTTTTTTTGTTTCTACAAGTTTAACACTAAATATTGGAACTTTTAAACTAAAAAAGATTAATTTTCAACCAAAAATGGAGTGGTTAATTAATTTTTAATACAAAAAAGAATTTTCTACAAAACAGTTAAATTTTGTACCAGATAGTTGAATTTTTTACCAAACTGTTGAATTTTCAAGAGAGAAAGAATAATTTTCCAGAAAAGGGTTGCATTTTTAATCACAGAATATGTGTTTCTAAGAAAAAAAATTAATTTTCAACAAAAAAATGAACTTCTAAAAAAGTAGTTCAAATTTCAACCAAGTTCGATTTTCAATCAAAAACAGAAGAGTAAAATTTTCTACTAAAAACATTAAATTTCAATAACCAAACAAAAAAACCACAAAAGATTTTGAGTTCAAAAACAGTTGATCATTACAAAAATATTCAATTTTCAACAATAAAATTAAAGTTTTTACCAAAGAAGAAAAAAGAAATTAATTCTGTACGAAACATGCAATATCTGATGTTTCAACAATATTTCAATTTGAAATCAAAAATTAAATTTCAACAAAATAAAAAAAAAACCTAATTTTCTACAAAACAGTTGAATTTTCAGCTTGTAAATATGAATTTTCAAAAAAATGTTAATTTTTAACCGACATAGCTAAATTTTTAACCTGACAGTTGCGTTTTTAATAAAAAAAAACGTGGAATTTCTACAGAACGAAAAAAATGTGAATCAAATAGTTAATTTTTGACCAAGAAAGAAGAATTTTAATCAAAAATTTAATAAACCGGTATTTATAATGGATTGGAAAACTAGAAATTTTGCTTAAAAATTAAGGGTAATTTTTTTTATTTTGAATGGATGATTAAAATTGTTTTTTTAACAAAAGTTATTTAGAAAGTTTTAGTTGTTACTTTTTAGTTAGGGAAAACTTACAATTTTTATTTAATCTTAAAGATTAAGGCTTCATTTTATGATTTGAAGGATTCTATTCAGTTATATTTGGGTGGGTTTTATTAAAAAAATTTATTTAGAAATCACACAGTTATTATTGTTATAAACAATTACAGTTTAAATTTTAATAAACACCACCCAAATAGAATTGTAAAGAATCCTCCAAAGAATAACATGAGGCCTTGATTATTGGGATTAAATAAGAATAATTTTTTTTATATATATTATTAATATTATTATATTATTCAATTAATGTTATATTAATTTTAGAGAATAAAAAATAATATAAATATTTATTAAAATGAGACATTAATATCATTAGGATTAAATAAAAATTGTTCTTATTTAGTAATAATGATCAAGGCCTCATTTTATTCTTTGAAGGATTCTCTACAATTATATTTGGGTGGGTTTTATTTAAAAAGTTAGTTTAGAAATCATACAGTTATTATTGTTGTAAACAGTAATTGTTTAAATTTTAATTAACACCACCCAAGTAGCATTGTAGAGAATTCTTTAAAGAATAAAATGAAGATTATCTTTTTAGTTATAAATTTTATTAGTTGGTTGAATATTGAACAATTTTCTTGAAAATACACATTCTTTTACGAATTCTACTGTTTTGTTAAAAATTCGTCTTTTTGGGTTGAAAATTCAACTCTTTCCGTATAATATTAACCTTTTGTTTAAAATTCATATTTTGTTGCTGATAAGTGAACTGAAATCTGTTTTGGATGAAAAATATGTTTGTGTTTGAAAATTTGTCTTTTTAATTTAAAAGTTTATCTTTTTTTAGTAGAAATATTGCATCTTTCCTGAACAAAAATACATCTGTTTTGTTGAAAATTCAATTATTTTCTAGAAAATTTACTTTTTGTTTAAAATTTGTATTTTTCAGTAGAAAAGTTTATAGAAATCCTTTTGGATGAAAATTGAACTCGTTTTTTTGAAGATTTGTCTTTTTGATTCAAAAATTCACTTGTTTCAGTAGAATTTTCATTTTTCTTTGACAAAAATGCAACTGTTTGCTTCAACATTTAAAAATCTTGTTAAAAAGTCATACTTTTTTGGAAAAAAATTCGACTATTTAGCAGAAAATTAACTTATTGTTTGCTATTCTTATTTTGGTGTTGGAAAGTGAACTGGAATCTTCTTTGGATGAAAATTTAACTATTTTTTTAAAGCTTTTTCTATTTATTTATTTTTGTAAAAGAAATATGTGATCTTTCTTGAATAAAGATGCAACTGTTCGGTTGAAAATTCAACATTTTTTCTTGAATTTTTTTTTAAATTTAAAATTCACCTGCTTTAGCAGAAATTACATCTTTCTTGAATAAACATGCAACTGTTTGATTTAGAATTCAACATCTTTGTTGATCATACATACTTTTTGGTTGAAAAGTCTGTTGTTTTGTTGAAAAATTATCTATTTTGTAGAAAATTTATTTTTTCGTTAAATTTAATATTTCGGTGTTGAAAAGAGAACTAAAATCTTTTCTTTATGAAAATTCAACTATTTTTTTGAATTTTTTTTAAAATTAAAAATTCATCTTTTTTAAGAGAAATTTGATCTTTCTTGGATAAAAATGCAACTGTTTGTTTGAAAATACAACTATTTTGTTAAAAAGTCATGCTTTCGGTTAAAAAGTTTACTGTTTTGTTGATAATTTAACTATTTCGTAGAAAATTGACTTTTTGTTCAAAATTCATATTTTGGTGTTAAAAAGTAAACTGAAAGCTTTTCTGGATGAAAGTTCAAATTTAAGAAAAAATGGTCTTTTTTTATTAAAAATGCATCTGTTTTAGTACAAATTTGATCTTTCTTGGATAAAAATTCAACTATTTGGTAGAGACTTCAACAATTTATTTAAAAAGTCAATTTAACAATTTAATAAAAATTAAATTTTGTTCGTAGAAACTTATTTTTTGTTAAAAAATTCATATTTTGATCTTGAAGAGTCAACTGGAATCTTTTCTGGATGAAAATTCAACTTTTTTTTGAAGATTTGTTTTCTTTTTAAATAAAAATTTGTTTTGCGATAAATTTCAACTTTTCTGAATAAAAATGCAATTATTGGGTAGAGAATTCAACAATTTTGTTAAAAAGTCATCCTTTATGGGTAAAAATTTGTCTTTTTGGATTAATAATTCAATGTTTTTCGTAGAAACTGATTTTTTCTTTAAAAAATTTATAGTTTGATCTTAAAAAGTCAACTGGAATCTTTTATGAATGAAAATTTAACTATTTTTTTAAGATTTGTTTTCTTTTTAAATAAAAATTTGTTTTGAGAGAAATTTCAACTTTTTTGGATAAAAATGCAACCATTGGGTAGAGAATTCAACAATTTTGTTAAAAAGTCATCCTTTTTGGGTGAAAATTCGTTTCTTTTAAACTAAAAATTCCATTTTTCTTCGTAGAAACTTATTTCTTGGTTAAAAATTTATATTTTTATCGTGAAAAGTCAATTAAAATCTTTTTTAACAGAAAATTCAACTATTTTTTGTTTCATTTATCTTTTTGATTTATAAATTCATACGCTGTGGTAGAAATTTCTTTTTTTAAATGAAAATGCAACTTTTTGGTTCAAAATTATTCTCCTTTGCTTGAGTATTCAACTGTTTTATTTAACAGATTTGGTTAAATCACTTTGTTAAGAAGTGATTTTTTTATGAGTTATATTTTCAGTTCAAAATTCATCTCTGTTTGAAAGCTTAACTATTTTGTTGAAAATTAATCTTTTCAAATTTTGAATTCAACTACTTGGGTGAAAGTTAGACTACATTGTTAAAAATTTATTTTCTTGATGAAAAAGACTTTTTTGGTGTAAAATTAATTTTTTAACTGAAAATGTAAATTTTCCGTTTTTTTAAGACTGAACTTTTCTAGATGAAAATTCTCCTTCTTTGGTAGAAAAAATAATAATTTTCTTGGCTTAAATTTCATTTTTGTTGGGTAAAAATGCGTCAATTTCTTGGAAAAATAATTTTTTTTTGGAGTCATATTTTTTGTTTGTAAATTCAATTTTTGTAGAGAAAATTAATTTTCTGATGAAGATGAAAATGAATTCATCTTTTGGCTTGAAGGTTCAACGATTTAGGTAAAATTTTCTTCCTTGAGTGAAGTATCTTTATTTGTTGAAAATTCGTGTTTTTGGTTTTAAAACACTTTTTTTTTTGGTATAAATTTCATGTTTTTTGACCGAAATATAAACTTTGACCCTTTTTGTTGGGAATTTATATTTTTAGGTTGAAAATTTAACTATTATGTTAAAAATTTAATTATTTTGTTGAAAATTCAAGTATTTTGTTAAAAAGCCGTCTTTTATATCAGAAAATATGTTTTTTTGTTCAAAACAAATTAATAAATTTAAAAAAATTTTAATTTGTATCAGAAATTCTGTTTTAGAGAGGGCCTATAATCCGTTACGTAATTTAAGTATGGCCCCTAAAGAGAAAGTAAAATCTCACACCCTAAATAACCACCTGCTGTTAAATAAATAATTTCAACCTGAATCATTTTTTCTCAAGTGCGCTTGGAAGCCTTCGTCAAGATTTGCATAAATTAATAATACATCTGTTGTTGTCGTTTTTATAAAACATTTTAAAGATTGACTTTTGAGATTGATGTAATATTTGAAAAATGTTATTACACTATTTTGACCCTATTTTTCCAATTAGTGAAAGTATTGATACTATTTTTGATTTATGAAGTGAGCTCGAGGTCTGGATACAAAAAAAAAGTATTTGATCTGGTAATAAGTATTGTAATCTTTATTAAAACATGCTACCTCCAGCAATCCCTTTTACTACCAGACTCTGTCCTTGTGGGGCACCCACAGGTCTAGATATGTAAAAAATATATGGCGTTCTAACTTTTCCGCGTCACGTGAATATTGAAGTCACATATTCTGTACGTTATAAATTGTAAATAGTTAATATTGATGTCCTATGCATTTTGAGAGACATGCAACGTTTCTCTTTGATAAATTCATGTCCTAGAACCTAGAGACATATGTTCCGATTTGTCTCTTCGGTTCCAAATATGGAGAGGCATTTTTATGGCTTTCTAAAGACCGATCTTTTCCAAGGTGATTTACATTCGTGATTTTTACATATCTACATAAAGTGATCTAACCGAGGCTTTAGATTAGTTTTGCTGTAACATTGAAAACTATTCATAAAATACTCATTATTTTATACTTATTCCGCAGAAAAACATTTCAAAATGAAGGACTTATGGTCGAATTAATATGGTCATATAGATTGGAAGGTCTTTTGTGTAAAAAGTATGTGAGCAACATTGTTATTTAATCATTTTCTACATTTATGAACAATAATTAAATTTGACGATCGATTTCATAATGACGGAAGTTACCCCGCATGTGGAATGTCGACACAACAAGTCGGAATGAATGCTGAATGCTAATAGGAATCCCATTAAGATTTTAAGCAGAAAATTTAAATAATCGTTGAAGCCCTTTTATGAAAAGGGCGATTTTATTATTTAATTCATATGAAATGCAAAAATGTTCCCAAAAAGATATGGTAAATATTTGCTAACACGTTTTCACACTATATTAATGATTTATTATCTTTTTTGACATCATGCAAATATGTAAAAACAGAAATGTAAATAATCGATCGAGTCCTTTTTGGAAAAAGTAGATTTTGGTATTTAATTTATTTAAATGTAAAAATTTCCATATAAGAAGACACAGTAAATGATGCCTAATAATAATCGATCGCGTTTTTTTTTGTTGGGAAAAGTTTATTGTTTTTCTTTGCCATCCAGCGAACATTTGAAGATGAAAATGAAAATAATCGTTGAAGCATTTTTGAAAAAAGTAAATTATGGTATTTAATTAATTCGAATTACAAACATTTTTCTTAAATGACCCCTTCTTCGTTTACAAATTTTCGAAAAATGAAAAATATTTGACATAAAAAATCCAGCGATGCATTCGTTCTTCCAATAAAAAAATGTAATGTTATCAAATTTTATTTTATTTTTTAATAATACATTGTGGTTTCTTATAAATGTGTTGCATTTTTTTAACCATTTTTGTGAATTACGCTGGAATTTTTAAAAGAAAAAAAATTCTCTAATTCTCCTTACATTCAAACTGCTGAACCACTGCAGGGTATGCATCATGCGACTCTTTCGACTTTTTTTTGAAAAAATGCGACTAATCGAATTTTTTGATTTTGTCTCTTAAGCTGGCTATACTTAATTGAAAATACACCACTTTCTTCGAAAATGTAATTATTTTTTTGAAAACTAGTTTTTTATTGGTTGAAAATATTTTTTGTTTTTAACTGGAAATGTTACTACTATTCCAATTTAATTTTCCACCATATTAGTTGAAAATTCATCTCTTTGGTTAAACATTAATTTTTTAAACTAAAAATTTAATTATTCTATTTTTGGTTGAAAAATTATCTTTTAAATTGAAAATTCATGTATTTGTTGAAAATTCGTCTTTTTTGGTAGAAAATTCATTAAAATCAATTCCATTATTTCAGTCTAAAATTCATGTCTTTGGTTGAACATTAATTTTTTTCACTAGAAATTTAATTATTTTATTGTTGGTTTGAAAAAATATCTTTTCAAATTGAAAAAGTATGTGCTTTGTTGAAAATTCATGTATTTTTTTTTAATTCCTATTTTTTGTTAGAAAATTAATTTGTATGGTTGAAAATCAATCATTTTAGTTAAAAAAGCAATACTTTCTTTTGGAAATGTAAATATTTTCTTGAAAACTAGTTTTTTTATTGGTTGAAAATTAATTTTGTTTTTATCTGAAACTGTCTCTACTATTCCAATTGAATTTTCCATCATTTTAGTTGAAAATTCATCTCTTTGGATAAACATTAATTTTTTTTAACTAAAAATTTAATGATTCTATCGTTGGTTGAAAAATTATCTTTTTAAATTGAAAATTCATGTATTTGTTGAAAATTCTTATCTTTTTTGCAGAAAATGCATTAAATTCAATTCGATTATTTTAGTTTAAAATTCATCTTGTTGGTTGAACATTCATTTTTTTCAATGAAAACTTAACTATTCTATTTTTGGATGAAAACTTACTTTTTTAAATTGAGAATGCATGTGCTTTGTTCAAAATTCATGTATTTTGTTGAAAATTCTTATTTTTTGGTAGAAAATTAGTTTTTATGGTTAATAAATCATTTTAGTTAAAAATGCACTACTTTGTTTGAGAATGTAACTATTTTTTTTGAAAATTATTTTTGTGTTCAACTGAAACTGTTACTATTATTCCGAACAAATTAACTATTCAATTTTTCGTTGAAAATGTATCTTTTTTAATTGAAAATTCGTCTTTTTTATATTAATGTTTTTGGTGGAAAATTATTATAATTTTTTTTATTCAACTATTCCAGTGGAGTATTTATCATTTTAGTTGAAAAATCCTGACTTTGTTTGCAAATATAGCTACTTTTATGAAAATTAGTTTTTTTTTTTTGCATGAAAATGATTTTTTTAAAACTGAAAATGTAATATTACTATATTTTAGTAATTTTTTAGTATTTTTTAGTTTAAAATTGGTCCTTTTTGGTATAAATTAATTAATTTTTTTAACTGAATATTTAACATTAATTTTTGGTTGAAATTGATTTTTTTAGTTAAGAATTCAACTATTTGATTGAAAATTTGTCTTTTTAGTTGTAAATTCAACAATTACTTTGAAAATTAATGTATTTTATTGAAAAATCGTATTTTTTGGTAGAGAATTAATTTTCTTCCTTGAAAATTAATCTTCTTGTTTCAAAATTCACCTTTTGGTTGAAAATATTTCTTTTTAGTTGAAAATTCAACTATTTTGTTGGAAATTCGTATTTCGTTGAAAATTCGTCTTTTTTGGTAGAGAATTAATTTTCTTGTTTGATAATTAATCTTTTTGGTTGAAAATTCCAGTGTTCCAGTTAAATATTCCTCATTTAAGTTGAAAATTCAACTATTCGGTTGAAAATTTGTCTTTTTAGTTGAAAATTCATGTATTTTGTTAAACAATCGTCTTTTTTTGGTAGAGAATTAATTTTTTTGTTTGAAAATTAAGCTTGTTATTTCAAAGTTAATCTTTTTGATTGAAAAATAACTTTTTTATTGAAAATTCAATTGACATTTTTTTTTCTTCCTTGACTGAAAAAGATATCTTGGTTGGCAATTCAACTTTCTTGTTTGAAAATTCATCTCTTTGGGTAGAATTTTGATATTTTTTCCGTTAAAAATGCGATTATTTGTTTGAAAATTGATCTGCTTGTTTCAAAATTAATCTTTTTGGTTAAAAATTTGTCTTTTTAGTTAAAAATTCAACCATTACAATGAAAATTCATACATTTTGTTGAAAAATGATATTTTTTTTATTCCGAGTCGATGGTTTTAAAAAATGAGAAATATTTGAATGGCTCCGCACTATGAAAAATTATCCTGGGAATCGTCTGGGATTTTTTTCCAGGATTTTCCTTGATAACGAAATGAATTAATTCATGAATATTATTATTTAAAAACTTGTGAAAAATGTAAAAATCCAAAAATTTTCAGTAAATTTGGCTCTTTAGAGCTGAGAAAATTAGGGAATAACAGTAAAATTATAATTAGTTCGTATTTAAAATGTATAAAAAGGGCTATCAATTCAATTATTATGAATCCTGATAAAAATTGCAATTTAGCTAAAATTGCTAGTTTTTAATCAAAATTATAAATCTTTTTTTTTAATATCGAACCATGTAATATATTTTTCAATGAGGATTTACCTTCTTTGGTAGAAAATCGGTTAAAAAATGAACAATTTCTGTTAAAACTTTTTTTTTGTTTGTGGAAAATTCTTCTTTATTTTAGAAATTCCCTGGTGGAAAAAATGTTTACAAGAAAGAACAACATTTTTAAAACTCTAATTTTTTGTTAAAACATGTACTTTTTTATAAAAATGTACAAAATTTAACAAAAAAATACATGTAAATACAAATAGCTAATTTTTTCTTATATTTTCTTGTATAAAAGCAAAACAAATTAAAAATAAAGTTTAACTTTCGACAATTCAAAAATTCGTATAACTTTTTATTGATAATATGTGTTTTATTTTGTCGTAAAAATCTACAAAGTATTTCAGAAAACTGAGGGATTTTTCATTTTTATTTGGGCGTTTGACGTCATAAAAATACTTTATTTTTACGTAAAATTATTGTGGAAAATTAGAAATCTTTACAATAAAGTACAAGATGTACAAATTTAAACAAAAATTAATAATTTTTTACAAATAATACACGTTAAGAATCCGCATCAACGTTTCGACTTGTACTTTCTGTCAATTTTAAGCAAGTTACAGAATTTATCGTTAAAAATATAAATTTTTCAATTTGAAAGTCTCAGCAGCTAAACAAATGTAAACTTTCTAAACTATTCTTAATTCTAAAATAATTTTTTTTAATTTGAAAAATTAATATTAATAGCAAATTTAAAAAAGATTGAAATTTTTTCTAATAATAAATGACAATTGAGCAATTATTAATTTAAAAGTTTTGAAAAGATTCCAAAATAATTTAAAA
>CAKNXH010062848.1:0-11591 GCA_932178445.1 Andricus quercusramuli | reverse complement strand
GAAAGGGAAATGGCTTAATGGTATAATAATAATAATAATTAAAAAAATTTACAATTTAATTTAAAAAGTTTAAAATTAAAAAAAATTTAGCTTTGAGTGCTGGAATTTGCAGTTCAGTTTTTGTAACTTCAAAAGAAAAAAAGTTGATTTTCAAGAGTTCGAATCTTCTAATTTTAATGACCGTGATCAATTATTTCTCAATTGTTCTGGTTTTAGTTGCAGTCGAAAAGTTTTTATTTTTCGACCTAGGATGACAAATATTGAGAACACTGAAATGTGATAATTTTAAATGACATATATATGGGGTCCAATCAAAAATTGCTATATATTTGAAAAAAAACTTCAAACTTAAGGTTTTTTGGTTTTTAATAACGATTATTCATTATTGTCTTTTAATATTCTATACCATTGCTTTAAAGTTTGAACATAGAAGCTTTTTGGTAATAGCGATCAGGTACACATCTAAATTTAAAATTATCTCATTGCAATATTCTAAATATTTGTTATCTTAGTTCGAAGTAGAACAAATTTTTGGCTGCAAAATATCTAAATGCCTCTAGATTCTTGTGATTGTAAATTTGTATAGAAAATTAAAACTGCAACAAAATAAAACAATGTACAAAAAAAAAAAAAATAACAAGTACAAAATTCGTCTCACTAAGAAAAAATGTGTACTTTCCTGTAATTTTGGCTGTAATTTATTGTATTTATTTGTGGATTTCTGTAAAAATAGTTTTTGGTTCCTGTACTTTTTTGTACAAATTTTCCTACCCGGGAAATTAATCTTCTTGATTGAAAATCGCCCTTTTGTTTAAAAATGCATAATTTTATTTGAAAATTCACCTGTTTGGTTAGAACTCCAGGCGGACAAATTATATATAGTTTATATATAGTGTGAAGTATTATATGTAATATTCATTTGTTTTATATAAAAAATGTATAAAACAAATGAATATTATATATAAAACTTCACACTATGTATAAACTATAGATAATTTTTTCTCCTGGGAATGTACTTATTTTGGTAAAATTTTGTCTTTTTCAGTTGAAGATTCCCCTGTCTTCGTAGAAAAACCAACTCAAAAATACATATTTACTGGTTGAAAATGTAACCGTTTTGTAAAAATTGGTCTTTTGGTTTTAAAAATCAACAGTTTAGTTGAAAAATCGTCCTTTTTTAATGAATTCTACTGTTTTTGCTATTAAATTTTTCTGTCGGAAAAATTCAAACATTTCGTTAAAAGCCTTTTGGTAAAAAATCTTTCTTTTTATTTACTTGTTTGCCTTTTTATTTTCACTTTTCTGTTACTTTTTTGAGAGAAGTGTGGTTACTATTTTAATATTTTTTTAAGCTAGAGTAGTTCCGAGCCCTGTTGATATTTCTTTTTTGCAAGAATTGAAATCGACTAGACTAGATGTTTAGAAGAAGCATTGACCCAGAGAAAGGTGTGACACAAGAATCGCTTGACTGACGCTTCGGTACCTGTTTTGCAAGTGTGGTACGAGAAATATTAGGAGTCGCACCGGATTGACCGAGATCATTTTGGGACTATGACGTTATGGGCTTCCTATAGACTTTTACCGAGCTCCTCAGTAGCTGACATCGTCCCGTCCAATCGACCTGCGGTATTTTGCGTATCGTTGTGCAATTCGCCTAACATTAGGCCGTTGCATAGCAAGACTTGCCAGAAATTATAAATACCGGAATTCGCACGGCTCAGATTTTTGAAGCAGGTCGTGCACGATATAGTCATGCAATCGGCTCTCTTCTCAACAGCCTCAATTTTTACCTCTGTCCTTCATTTTCGTCATGCCGCTCGAAAGAACAATACCCTCAATACCATCATCGACTCAAAAATAGCCTTTTTATGTTTATGCTTCCCGCAAAAATCGTTAAACAGAATGTCAACATAAAGACTCATCTGTTTTCTGATCGCTCACAATTTTGATCTAATCATTTTCAAAAAATATGACATCATTCGTCATCAAATCTTGATCATCTATCTCAAAACTCGAGACTATTCCAAGCGTTTTATGGCGCATCGTAAAAGTTGAATCGGTCATCGATCTAGTCTCGCACAATCTCTCGGAACAATTATTCAAGTTATTTTTGATGCGTGAAATAATTTTGATTCAAGTGCGTCAATGTCGATAGAACATCTGGATCTATTTCAATAGACTGAAACCGCGTGTCGTAAATCTTTTTACTCGAAAGTAAAAATTTTTACCAAGTAGGGGAAAGTGGTCCTAAGTCGGCACAGTAAGAGTTTTTGTCGAAAGCTGAGGGTACTCATGGGTTAATGAAGCTTTAATTTCTTGGGTCAGGTACCGCGATCCCTTATCTACAATTATATGTCGTTCGGAACAGTGTGGAGTGATTTTTGCGGTGGTCCTAAGCCGACACCCCCTGGTTCAGAGTCAGCGCATCATTTTTTCCGCTCGAATGCAAGAAAAAGGACGGGTTATAGTCATAGGAGGAAATGGACACAATTAAACTATTTATAATTTAAAAACATGTAGAATATTGTCAAACTTTATTTATAGGATGGACACCTATCAGAGACAAGCAACATGCAGTCAAAACACAATCCAACTAAAAAAAACTAACAAGAGACGAATGACATGGAATTGAAACACAACATAAAATAACACACAAATATCAACAAAAGCAACAAAAAAAAAGGTGCCGACTCAGGACGCGCGCCATTTCTGAGAAACGCGAGGGTGCCGGCATAACCCACAGTGCCGACTTAGGACCACTGGGGTGTAAAAAAAATAGGGGTACGAAATCTTGCAGGTAATCGTTTAAGCAGGGTAATAGTCAGCTGATTACACCAAACTGAGGTAAACTTTTCGTTGTTACAGGCCTGTACCGTGCTACTTCCAGCGGAATCCGCCGGAAATATCTGCGATTCATCACGGAAAGTTTACCTCAGTTCGGAGAAGCCACCTCGCGTTTAGCCTGCTGGACTGATTCCCTGCAACATTTTGTAACCTCAGTTTTTTCTGTTTATCCAGGGCTCGGATCGTGCGTCTTTTTTTTAAATGCGAATTTTTGCAACTTTTCAAAAGCAAATGCGACCAATCGCCTTTTTTGTTCTCTGAAGTTCGCTGTACTTAGTTTCAATTTTAATCACAATGAAAGTTTTAAAATTGGAATTTAAAACTATATAAAATTGTACCATTTTAATGGAGAATATTGAAAACTCTCCGTGGTTATAGGTCTATAAGCTGCGATTCACCACGGAAAGTTTACCTCAGTTTGGTGAACCCACATTGCATTTACCCTGCTAACCGATTCCCTACAAAATTTTGTAACCTCAGTTTTTTCTGTTTATTCAGGGCTTGGATCGTGCGTCTTTTTTTAAAAAATGCGACTTTTTGCAACTTTTTAAAAGAAAAATGCGACTTATCGACTTTTCCGTTTGTTCTCTGAATTCCGCTATACTTAGTTTCAATCTTAATCATAATGAAATTTTTAAAATTGGAATTTAAAACAAGATAAAATTGTACCATTTCAATGGAGAATATTAAAAACTCTCAGTGGTTATAGGCCTGTAAGCTGCGATTCACCGCGGAAAGTTTACCTCAGTTTGGAGAACCCACCTCGCGTTTACTCTGCTGAACTGATTCCCTGCAAAATTTCGTAACCTCCGTTTTTTCTGTATATTCAGGGCTCGGATCGTGCATTTTTTTCGACTTTATTAAAAAAAAATCGACTTTTTGCAACTTTTTAAAAGAAAAATGCGACTAACAGACTCTTGCGTTGTTTTCTGAATTTCGCTATATACATAGTTTCAATTTTAATCACAATGAAACTTTTAAAATTGAAATTCCAAACTAGATAAAATTGTACCAGTTTAATGGCAAACATTAAAAATGGAATAATTTCTCAATAAAGCTTCATGCATAGACATTTTTAAATTAATAGCGTTTGAAATTGATCAATTCTTCATTTTTGGTTGAAAGTGAATTCATTTTCGTTGAAAAGTCTACTATTAGATTTTTTATTCAAATTTCATCTATTTTGGGTAAACATTTTATTATTTGGTTGGAAATTTAATGATTTTATTGAAAATTCAACTGTTTTGTTGAAAAGCCATATTTTTTGTTGAAAATTCAGCTGTCTTGGTTGAAATTGATTTTTTCTGTTAAAAATTTATCTTTTGCGGGTTAAAAGCCATCCAAAAAATTTGACTTTTTCATTTAAAAAATTAACTCTTTTGTTTGATAATTCAACTATTTTGTCGAAAATTAATGGTTTCAACTATTCCTATTTTTAATAACAATTTATTTTTTTCAATATGAAATTCAGCTGGTTGGTTAAAAATGCATGTATTTTGTCGCAAATTTGTGTTTTTGGTGGAAAATGTATCTTCTTCAATTTCATAAAATTTAGAATCCAAAAGTGATAAATTTTAAATACTCAAAAATGTATGTCCAGTGTTCACCTATTAATTATTGGCGATAGTGTATTTTCATTATTTTTCTTTTCATAAAAAAATTAATTTTTGACCACTTATTTTTTTCTATTATTATTTTTTGTTGAAATTTTGATTTAAATGTTTCAGCCAATTAATATTTTGGAAATTCCGTACATTTTATTAAAAAAATGGATGAATGAGAGAAAATAAATTCTAAAAAGTGAAGAAGAAATTGGATTACAATTCTCTATTATTGGTACAATTAAAAATTTAATTAATAATTAATTATTCAAATTTCAACCAAAAAGGACGAATTTTCAACCAAATAGACAATTTTATAGTTTCACTTTGAAAAATCAGTACGTAGTAGAATAATTTTTAATTTTTATCACATGTTCTTTGCATAGTAATTAATAATAGTAAAAAATAAAAATAGGAAAATAAAAACATGGATAATAAAATATAAAATAGATAATAAAAAAATAAAACAAAATATTTTTTTTAAATTAAAATAAAAAAATAATAGTGTAAAAACATTTTATGTAATACACATATTACAAACTTGGGATGATAATTACAAAGTATAAAATGGATGCTGTGGATTAACATTGACATAGATACTGCGTCACATTCCACGAATGTATAGCATATTATGCCCTACTTCATAACTACGTTATGCTGCACTGATAATAAACGCTAAAATACACTTTGTAATAATTACCCTCACTCAGAAAAATATTTGCCTTGAATTAAAAAAAATCGTTTCTTTGATATAATTTTTTCATACAACCAAAAATAAGTTTGAATTAATGAAAATCCTTTTAAATTAAAGAAATATGTTTATTGCAACAAAAAAACAGTTCTTTGAATCAAAAGAAAGGACCGAGGCTAACTTACGCAAATTATTTTATGTTGGGGGGGGTAGATCAACAATTTTACTATCGTACATGGGGGGGGGGGCGCGGGGTCGAGGGCAAGTTTTACGTTAGGTATGTTCAGGTTTGCGAATCATTAAAAACAATTTTAAAATATTTATTATCAATGTAAATATTTTTTTTAAACAGCTTTTTGTCAGCTGTTATTTTCTAAGGAAAATTTCCAGTTTTTTAACATTTAATTTTAAAAGTGTTAAAAATGAACTTGAGTATTTATTTAAACTTTATTGAAAATTCTAATTGGAAGTTCATTCTTTTCGGTTAAGAAGTCTATTTAGACTTCTTAACCGAAATAATGAATTAATAATTAATAATTAAATTTCAGGTTAAGAATTCATTTTTTTTTTTAGTCAGAAATGGTATTTCTTGGTTCAAAAATTAATTATTTTATTGAAAATTCGACAGTTTTATTAAAAAGTCATCATTTTTAGTTGCAAATTTATCTTGACCAAAAAAATCTTTTTTCAGTTAAAAGTGCAAGTTTGCAGTTAAAAATTAAAATGTGTCGGTTGAAAATTGACTTTTTTGTTAAAACATTCACATTTTCTGAATGAAAATTTATCTTTTTTGATTGAAAATTCAACTATTTGGTTGAAAATGCCTATACAATTTGTTTGTAAAAAAATCGTCTTTATTAGTAGAAAACTAATCATCCTGGTTAAAAATTTAACTATTTGTTTGAAAAATTATGTATTCTGTTGAAAATTCGTCTTTTTTAGTAGAAAATCAATTTTTTAAAATAAAATTGCAACTGATAGAATATTAATCTGTTTTATTTGAGCATTCAAGTACCCATCTTTTTTTTCAATCTTTTTAGGTTGAAAATCCAACTCTGGTTGAAAGTTGAACCGCTTTCTTTAAAATTAATGTTTTTTCTGAAGATTCGTAATTTTAGTTGAAAATTCATCTCTGTGGTTGAAAATTGAACTACTTTGATAAAAATGAGTTTTTTTGTTAAAAAATAATTGTTTAAAGTGAACATTGAATTAGTTGGTTAAAAATTCAAGAATTCGGTAGGAAATTCAACTGTTTTGTAGAAACTTAACTGTTTTGAAGAAAATTCTTTTTTTTTTTTAATTGAAAATTCATTTTTTATGAAAATTGAACTATTCCATGTTTGGTTATTAATTGATCTTTTTGGTTTCGAAATTCAACTCATTGGTTGAAAATTTATGTAATTTTTTGAAAATTCGTCTCCTTGGTTGAAAATACAACTAGTTGGTTAAAAATGTATGTTTTTTTGAGATTGCGTATTTCTAAGTAGAAAATTAATCATCTTGATTGAAAATGCAACTTCTGTTGAAAATTCTCCTTTTTGATTTAAAAATTCATCACTTTTGGTAGAAATTTTATCTTTTTTGGTTTAATTTAACGTTTTTTTTTATAATGAAAATCTTTCCTTGTTTGAAATATCAACTATTCGATTTTTTCTTGATAATTCATCTTTTTAGGTTGAAAATTAAACTCTTTGTTTTGAAGTTGTACTGCTTTCTTTAAAATTCTTTTTTTTTAATAAAGATTCATAATTTTAGGGGAAAATTCATATTTTTTGTTGAAAACTGAACTACTTTGTAGAAGATTCAAAACTGTTATGTTGAAAATTCAATTTTTTTGTAGAAAATTCATCTTTATGTTTTGAAAATTCAACTATTTGATACAAAATTCAACTGTTCTGTCGCGAATTCATTTTTTTGTATTGAAAATTAATTTTTTCAGGAAAATTCAACTATTCTACTTTTGGTTCATAACGGATCTCTTTTAGTTTTGAAACTCAACTATTCAATTGAAAATTGATGTAATTTGTTGAAAATTCGTCTTTCTTGGTAAAAAGTTAATCTTTTTCGTTGAAAATTCGTCTTTTTGTTAAAAATTCAAATATTTGGTTGCAAATTCAACATCAAATAATTACCAAATATCCAAATATCCTGAAAGATAATAATTTTGCACGACTTACAGGAGGAAAAAATTGTTTACGCAAATGATAATTGTTTAAAAAATTCAGAATGAATAAAAAAAAATACTTGGAAACTCGTGACAATTGAGTTAAAAAATAACCTATTTTGTTGAAAAATCGTATTTTTAAAATGAATTCTACTGTTGTTTATATTAATTTAAAATCTTTTTTAGTCAGAAAAATTCAACCATTTTGTTAAAAGTTGAACTACTTTCTTAAACATGCATTTTTTTTGTTAAAGATTCATCATTTTCATTACAAATTCATTTCTGATTGAAAATGTAACTACTTTGTTAAAAATCAATTTTTTTTTGCTAAAAATATAATTATTCCAGTAGAAAATTTAACTATTTTCCTGAAAATTCGTTTTTTGTTGTTGTCAAGAGTTGGATTTTTAACAGAAAATTCTATTTTTGGTTAAAAATGTATTTTTTTAAAAATCAAAATTGAACTATATTTGGTTAAAAATTAATATTTTTGATTTAGAAATTAAACTAGTTGTTTTAAAAATGTACTTTGTGGAAAATTCGTTTTTTTGTAGAAAATTAATCTTTATGGCTGAGAATTCAGCTTTTTGGCATAAAATTCAACTATTCCAATTGAAGATTCATCTATTTAGTTGAAAATTCATCAGTTGGGTTAAAAATCAATTTCTTTAACTGAAAATTTAACTGTTCCATTTTTAGTTGAAAATTGATCTTTTCTACTTTAAAATTCCACAATTTGCATGAAGAGTTGTCTTTTTTTATTGAAAATTCAACTATTTCATTGAAAATCCACATATTTTGTTAAAAATCGATTATTTTTGGGTAGAAAATGACCTTTTTGTTTTAAAGTTGATTTTCTTGTTTAAAAATTATATTCTTTTCGGTTAAAAATTCAAGTATTCCAGTTAAATATTTATCATTTTAGTTGAAAGTTCATCTTTTAGGTTGGAAATAAAATTATTTGGTTGAAAGTTAAACTCTTTAGTTACGTTTTTTTTTGTTGGAGGCTAGGCGTTCTTATTAAAAATCAATTTCTTTGGTTGAAAAATGAGCTGTTTCATTGAAAACTTGTTTTTTCCTTGGATGGTTTACGGTTGAACATTTTTTTTTTGTACCTGAAAGTGTAACTATTATTGCAGTTAAATATTCCAAAATTTTAGTTAAAAATTCATCTCTCTGACTGAATATTCATTTTCTGAATAAAAGTTCAATGATTCAGTTTTTGGTTAAAAATTATATATTTTAGTTGAAAATTCATCACTTTGTTTGAATATGTAACTGTTTCTTTGAAAGTTAGTTTGTTTTGTTGAAAGTAGTTTTTTTAACTGAAAACTTAACTTATTAGAATTGAAAATTCTATAGTTGTAGTTGAAAAACCATCTGTTTGATTAAACATTAATTATTTAAACTTGAAATTGAATTATTTAAGTTTAATCTTTAAATTAAAGTTGAAAACCAAGTTTAAAGTTAAATCCATATTTACTGGTTGAAAATTCAACTGTTTTTTATATTAAATTAATTTTTTTTTGGTTATTGTATCAACTATTACACTTATCTAAGAGAAAATACTTATAAACAATCTTAAATTGTTTTAACAACTTTTTTGTTAGCTCTAATTATTTACTACCTCACTAAGTAATAATTTGTTTAAACAATTATTTTTGCTAAGTCTAATTTATTATTAAGTCACGCCTAATGATAAATAGACAAACAGTTGAAAATTTCAGAAAAAACCGCAGCATTCTACCAATTAAGCAGATAGAATATTGTTAACAATGATAATGAATTGTATAAACAATTATTTTGTTAATTTAAATTCATTGTTACTTCATTCAAATGAAAATTGGACAAAAAGCCAGAAATTGAAAAGAACGCATCTTTCTAGCATTATTTGAATATAATATTATTAATAATTATAATAAATTGTTTAAACAATTAATTTTCTTGACTCTAAGTACTTACTCAACTTATCTTAATTGAAAATTTGACTAAAAGTGATTTTTTTCTAAACTGCAATTTTGTAGCATTTTTCTAATAGAATATTATTAAAATTGATAATAAATTGTTTAAACAATCACTCTTGTTAACATTGATGAACTATCACTTCCCTCTAATTGAAAATTGGACAACAAGTGGAAAATTTGTGTAAAACCCGCGTCTTTCTAACTTCATTCTATGAGAAAATTGCTGAAAACAATAATAAATTGTTTAAACAATTTATGTGAACATCTAATCATTAGTATGAAATGGTCTTTTATGTGCCAGAAATAATTTTCACTGAAAAACCGAAAAAAGTCATGATTACTGCGAAAAACTCACAAAACCCATTTTTTCACTTATGGGGTTTCTTTGGGACCCTATAAAACATACTTTTGGTGTTGGTATTTAAAAAGTGATATTTTAGGCGTGAAACAAGGATGCGTTATGTCCTCGTGGCTATTTATCATATTCATGGATAAGTGTCTAAGAACTGCCCTCTTCAACGAAAAAGGTATAGATCTCGAAACCGTCAAAGTACGTGGGTTGGCTTTCGCAGATGACAAGATTGTTATGGCAGAATCAGTCGAAGACTTGCAAAGAATGTTGACTAAACTTAACACAAGCATGAAGAACATGGACCTCAAAATTAACGTGAATAAAACGAAAGTCATGGTTTTTGAGGGAAAAAGTGAAAAAACAATATGCAACATTGTCCTAAATGATGTGAGATTAGAACAAGTTGACAAGTACGTATATCTAGGTAGTCTATTCACTAGCGACGGAAAAATATATGGGGAATTAGATAGGCGCATAAATAAGGGTAAGCAGGTTATGGGTAGAGCAGGATCCATCCTCACGAATAAAAACATATCAAAAAAAGCTAAAATGGCCATACATAATTCCATATTCGTACCAACTGTACTATACGGTAGCGAGGCATGGACCTGTCAAGAAAAGGACAGGAGAAAAATCAACGCGATCGGCATGAAACCTCTGCGCATAATATGCGGAAAAACACTGATGGACAAAGTCCGAAACGAGATAATCCTCAAAGAATGTGGTACAGGAGACACGCTAGTTGACATATGGGAAAGAAATCAGTTAAGATGGTTCGGACATCTTGAAAGAATGAAAAATGAACGACTGACGAAGCAAGTATATAAAGGTAAAGTAAATGGCAGAATGCCCAGAGGTAGACCGCCGAAAGAATGGTTAGAATCTGTAAATGAGACATTGATCCGAAGAGACATAAGAAGTCATAGGAACAGAAGAGCTTGCATGAAGAAATGCATGGACGTAAAGGAAGCTAGAGTAGTATGCCAGGACAGAAATGTGTGGCGACAAATAGTTTATAAACAGAGTGACAATAGAGTGAATGATGCCTGAAACAAAGACCTTGGATACTAATGGGCCCAAGTGGGGAACCATACATAACAATTTTGTGAGGCTCCTCACTTGGGGTGATCGCTAGAGAGATTGATCAGCAACCTGGGTCGGAGCAGTGTTGCGGAGTGAACGTGTTATTTGAATAAATAACACGAAAACTCCAGATCAATCTAAAATATCTATACCATAACACATATACCTACATACCTATCTACCTTATACCATATAACGACCTACTTTACACCTATATACCTATCCCACTACTTTCCAACCGAGCAAGACACGCCTACCCCGAAAGGGAAATGGCTTAATGGTATAATAATAATAATTATTATTATTCGTACTCTATGGCTAATTGTGAAGCTAAATGTTGAGTTTCAACTCGATTGAGATAATATTGAGGATTCTGAATAAGATTTACAAAAACGTATTTTTTTCCTATGGGAAATACGTGTTAAACTTCATGGCGCTTGCGGCACCCCTAAATATCATTTTTTTTCAAAACAAAAAAAAATGGATTTATTTCCGTGTGGATTCGAACAAATTTCTGGGGTTTCCCCATAAAAATTCGAAGAAAAAAAATTTTGGACCACCCTAGTGTGCACATTACCCTCTGCTTCTGAAGATCTTGAAAGGGCTACAAACATCCACAGTTTATATCTTTTATCGTGCACAGTGCACACATTGCACATCCGGTTCCTGGACAACAGTACAAATCATTGACCTGCCGTTAATTTTAACTCGAGTTCTATAACAAGTTGATTTGCCCCTCTCGCTCTCAGAAATGTCTGCCTGACGTGCCCCGCGATTTAATCTGAAGAGTTAGCGTATGGCAAGCAACATTTGAGCATGAAAACATGCCGCACATTTTTCTGGTCTAGCTTGAAGGTATTCATTCTATTTTCGAAGCCTGATATTAGAAACT
>CAKNXH010062847.1:125930-141877 GCA_932178445.1 Andricus quercusramuli | reverse complement strand
GCGCAAAAGGAGCTTAAAAAAGGGGAAATAGGGTAATTTTCTCACGAAAAAGGGGGAAAATAGGGGAAAGTTTGAACATTTATTTTTACATGTCGAAATGAAAAAAGAATCTTTTTATAACAAATGTTATGTTTTTTAACAAATTTTCAATGATTTCTCTATGATTTTTGCCATTAAAGAATTTATTTTTAAAAATTGGATACTTTCAATGTAAATTTAAAACTATTCTTCTCAGTAAAGCGAAGAAAAAATATTGAAATTAATAGAATCGTTTGACCTAAGAGATAACAATTTGTGGGGCGACATGCAAAATAAGTGAAGAAACAAATTTTTTATTCGGTAAATATCTTCTGTTCTCTTTTTGAAATTTACAATTAAAAATTGTAATAATTCAAAAAAAATTTGCCTTATTCAAATTTTTTTTTAATGTACCAAAACATGTTTTTTGGATTGATTCGAACCTTAAATTTCTTCAGCTTGAACCATAGAAACATGTTATTATTTTTTATTCATGGGAAACATTTTTTTTCGTGGTGTTTATAACGTTCCAAAATCGCAAAAAAGATATGAAATCCCAAAAAGCCTAACTCACGACAAAAATTTTTTTCCGAAAAACCGAAATAAAAAAAATGTTTCTTTGGTTCAAGCTGAATAAACTTCATGCCCGACATATTCAACTTTTTTTAAAATGTGTGCATATGACTCAATCCAAAAAAAAACAACAATTTTTTGCACATTAAAAAAAAACTGTAACTGAGCAAGAAATTAATTTTTAAATTTCGCAATTTAAAATTTTCAAAAAATGAGATAATTTATGAATAAAATAGTTCAGGTGTTGAATTAAGCCATCAGTTCTGAACCAAAAATTGAATAGTTACATTTCCGTTTCAAAAAATTATATTTCAATTGAAAAAACTGATTTTTCACCCAAATTGTTGAATGTTGAAGCTTGAAAGAAGAATTTTCTACAATGCAGTTGATTTTTAACACATAAATATAAATTTTCAATTGTAAGGTTAATTTTCAACCAAAAATTGAAATTTTTAGTTAGAAAACCTAGTTTTCAACAAACAAAAAAAACTTCAACTGAAATGATGAATTTTTAACAAAGTTGTTCAAAATTCGACCAATTAGTTGAATTCTCTACCAAACTATTGAATTTTCCAGAGAAAATTCAAATTTTCTACAAAACAGTTGAATCTTTAATCCGGAAACACGAATTTTCAACAAGAGTTGAGTTTTCAAACAAAAAAGATTTTTTTAGTCAATGAAGAAAAAAAATTTCAAAATAAAAAAGATCAATTTTGAACCAAAAATGGAATTGCTATATATTCATTTGAAGAAACTAATTCTCAAATGAAAAAAAAACAATTTTCTACCAAATTATTGAATTTTTGAGCAAAAAAAAAGAACTTTCTACAATATATTCGAATTTTTGACTCAAAAATATAAGCTTTCAATACAAAAAATAATTTTTAATAAAAAATTGCAATTTTCAGTTTGAAAAAATGAAGTTTTAACAAAGTAGTTTGATAAATAAATATATTTTCAACCAAATAGTTGAATTTCTAAGTTTCCACCAAAAAATATAACTTTTGAACGAAATTTGAACTTGCAACAAAATAGTTGAACTTCCGAATATATTCCATTTTTTAATTAAGTATTTAACTTTGTACATTTAAACGCAAATGTGTTACTCTTCTAATACTTGTTTAAAAAGTACTGTATCAAATTTTGTTAAAAGCATTTATGTTTGATGGTCTGCACTTGAAACGTGTACCTTATTTATTCATAAATAATTTATTTGAATGCTATAATTGCTCTAATTATTATTCAATAATGTGTACAATTTTAAATATCGTATATTTAAAGAAAAATGGGAAAAAGAGAAGTTTTTTGAGAATAGGGGAAACTAAGAAAAAAAGGGGAAGACTGTGCACCCTGTGATATTCAATTTAAAACATATACAAATTATTAGTTGAAAATTTCGATGTTAAATCTGTTTCAGAATTAGAATGAGCCATGGTCATATAACAGATTTTTCACGGAATTCGCCACTTGGTTTTTAAGTGTGCACCAGATTAAAAAATATTACTAAAGTTTTCAAAAGGTTTCAGAATATTTCAAGGGTTTTAAAGTATTTAAAAGATTATAAAATATTTAAAAGGATTTTGAACATTTTACAAAGATTTCACGGATTTCGAAGGTTTAAAAAAGGCGTGTTCACCCGATTTCGAATATTTCACAACAATTTCACAGAGCTTTTAAGACTTACAAAAGATTTAAAATATTTCGAAGATTGGGAACGATTTCAAAAGGTTTCAAAACATTTTAGAAGAATTGAGAAGATTTCAATAAGCTTTCAAATAATTCAATGATTTCAAGGAATAAAAATGATTTCACAAACAAAGATTTAAGGCAAATTTCACAAATATTTCAAAACAATTGACAAAAATTTCCCAAAGATTTCGAACATTTCAAAAAGATTACAAGGATTCTAAAGATTTGGAAAAGGCGCGTACACAAGATTTCAAAGATTTCGAACATTTCAAAAGATTTCAAAGATTTTAAAAACCAAATTCCTAAGATTTCAAATGATCTTATAGAGATTAAAAATATTTTAATGATTTCAAATGAATACAAAAGATTTCACAAATATTTTGAAGATTTCATAAAGATTTAAAAAGTATACAAGAATTCCAAAGATTTCAAAAAGGATACAGTACACCAGATTTCAAAGAATGTAGACGATTTCCAATATTTCAATGATTTCAAACACGAAAGATTTTACAAATATTTCAAACATGTTGAACTATTTCAAAAGGTTTCAACAAATTTGAGAAGATTTCAATGATTTCAAACAAACACAAAAGATTTCACAAAAAAAGATTAAAGAAAGCATTCACAAATGTTTCAAAGATTATATAAAATTTTCAAAAGTTTCCACAAAATTTCACAAAGATTTCAGATTTCAAGGATTTCAAGTATTTTACAAAAGTTTAAAAAGATTTCACAAAGGTTTTAAGTATTTTAGGAAATTTCAACGAATTCACAATGATTTCAAAAGATTCAAGGATTTCAAATTTTTTTTAAAGATTTCAAAACATTTCAATGTTTTGAAACGATTTCAAAAAGTTTCAAAACATTTTAGAAGATTTTAAATAATTCAATGATTTAAAAGAATACAAAAGATTTCGAAAATATTTCAAAGATTCGAAAAAGGCTTGTACACTAAATAAAAAAAATTTCACAAAAATTGCCTAAAAATTTTGAACATTTCATAAAAATTTCAAGGATTTCATTGATTTGAAAAAGGCTTGTACACCTGATTTCAAAGATTTCACAAAAATTTCGAATATTTCACAAAGATTTTAAAATTTCAAGGATTTTAAACGATTTCAAAATGTTTTAGAAGATTTCAAATATTTCAGTGATTCCAAAGAAATACAAACGATTTCAGAAAGATTTCACAAATATTTAAAACATTTTCATAAAATTCCATAAAGATTTCGAAAGAATACATGAATTTCAATAAAAAAAGAATTCAAAATTAAAAAAAAAGTTTCAAGGGATTTTAAACGATTTTAAATATTTTAAGCAATTTTAAAATATTACAAGAAATTTTTAATTTATTTAAATCATTTGAAGGCCCTCCAAAGGATGGTAAAGATTTTTGGGGTATTTTAAAAATATACAGGGCATTTTCAAGCGTTTAAAAAGTTTTAAGGTTTTTCAAAAAATTTCAAACAATTATATATTTTTAAAGTTATTTTAAAAGATTCAAAAGAATTTTGAATAGATTTAAATAATTTGTATGCAATCTACAGGATTTTGAAGATTATGGTTATTTTTTTTAAACATTCAAGGAATTTTGCATGTGCTTTAAAAATATCAATGGATTTCAAAAGATTACATAGGATTTAAAATATTTTAGGGGATTTCAAAAGATTAAAAATATTTTAGGGTATTTTAAACGACTTGAAAGAATTTTGAACACATTTCAATAATTTGAAGGCTTTCTAAAGAATTGTTCAGATTTTAGGGTATTTTTAAAACATTCAAGGAATTTTCAAGTCCTTTAAAAAGTTTCAAGGGATTTCAAAAGATTTCAAGGGATTTCGAAAGAATTACCGAATTTTAAAGGTTTTTATGTATTTTATAGGATTTGAATCATTTTAAGGGATTTAAAAAAATTTGTATGGTTTGAAGAATTTCGGATTTCGGATGATTTTAAGGGATTTAAAAAAATTTTCATAGTGGTTTAAAGGATTGCCTAGATATGGAACGATTTTATAGGACCTGTAATGTTTTAGAATATTTTATTTATAATTTCTATAACTTGAGTTTATAATTTTTTAATTTTACGGGATGTTATAATATTTTAATGGACGTTAAAGAATTTATTTACCAGAATTGAGGAATTTCGTAGACTTTTAAAGATTTTGAAATATTTCTAGGTATTTCTAAAGATTTTAAAGAATTTTGAAGATTTAACGATATTATGAAAACACCAAAGAATTTTTAATTGATTTAAATAATTTGAAGTTATATTTGGAATATTTTTTCGTAATTCATTTTTGTTCACTTTGAATTCTGATTAATGTATCCAAAATCTTTCAAATTGTTTTGAATTCTCTTGAATTTTTCCAATTCACTCGAATGTTTCTGCATTTACTCAATTCTACAATTGAATGGATTACATTTTTTGTTTAATTCACCTTGAACTTTTAGGTTTTTTTAAAATTGATTTCAATTCACTTAATTTTTTTTTTAATTCGCCTTGAATTTTTATGAGCACCATTGCATTCTTCTAATTTTTCCTAAATTCCTTTAAATTGTCACCAATTTTACTGACGTCAATGGAATTTTCAAACATTTTTCCAATTCATTTAAATTCCTTTGAATTTGATTTGAATTATTTTAAACTCGAAATAATTCAAAATAATTTACTTTTTCAATTAAATTAGGCTGTAGCTCTGAGAATAATAACTTTAAATTTAAAAAAATTTTATTTCATTTAAAAAGATTCTATATTAAAAATTTGGTAAGATCAGAATTTTGGTTTTTTAAACATTAACGGTCAGGGAAAATGGAAAACTAATCTGGGAAAAGTCAGGGAATTTTGAAAGTGAAGTTTTGCAGCCATCCTGATATTGTTTCTGATTTTGAATAGTTGATTTCAAATGGAGTGTTCTAAAATTAATCAGTTTTCGGTGGTATAATTTTAGGGAAAGTCCGAAAACCGAATTATAAATATATGCTTCTTTTTAAATCGTAATATTGCCACTTTGGTTAAATCCACAAAAAGTTACCTTACTTATCCATACAAAATAAACTTTATGTTTATATAATCAGTTAATAAAAATGTTGGGTTTAAAGGTGAAAAGAAAAAGGATACTTTTTAAGTTGAATTATTAGTATTTATTCATTTTCTTCTTTAAGTTTGTTAGCGGAATTCAAAACTCTACATCAATTATACTTTTAAAAATAAAATAAAAACCGAAACCTGCGAAATAAAGTTTCGAATTGCATTTCAGGACGGAGAAGAACGCGTGTGCCTGGTCGCAAGAAAAAATAAAGGAATTATTTACGGACTTGAAAATCGAAGGAGACGATGGTAAGAAAATTCTCCATTGAAAATATTTTTTCAATTTAAATTATAATGCTCACGGGAAAATTTTCATTTGATTTCAGTAATTTAATGTGATTTTCAGTATTTTTGGAAATTTTAAAAGATTCAAAAGAAATTTAAACGATTTCAAGGGTTTCAATAATTTTAAGGGATTTAAAAAATTTTGATCGTGATTTTGAAGAATTTTGGAAGATATGGAAGAATTTTGCAGGACCTGCAAGGTTATAGCATATTTTCAAAAAATTCTAAGAGATTTGATGAGATTTCCGAGGATTTCAATGAATTTGTGGGGTTTTAAGAGATCTCAAGGTATTTTAATAAATTTTCCAGGATTTCAAGCAGTATTATCAGATTTCATGTAATTTCACGGGATTTTATAATGTTTTATTGGATTTCAAAGAATGTATACATCAGAAGTGAGGGATTTTGCAGGGTTTCAAAGATTTCAAGAAATTTTCGACTATTTATTAAAATTCATTTGGAATTATCAATGGATTAAAAAAAATGTTGGATCAACTACTTTGAAGTCTTTATAACTTACCTTCAATTCTGAGGCATTTCATCAAATTCTTTCACATTCTCTTTAATTTTTCTAAACTTATTTCAAACTTAATTCAATTTTTTTATATATTTTTTAATTGTTTCGAATTCGCTTCATTGTTTTTTAAATTCAGTTTGAATGTGTATGTATTCTATCGAATTCTTCTCATTTTCCTTAAATTTCTTTAAATTCACTCAAATTTTATTGTAATCAATGGGATTTTTTCAAACAAGAAATTCAAATTCATTTGACTTCTTTTGAAATGTGTTGTAGCCACCAGTCACTTTTCTTGGTTAGAAATCAGTAGGGCTTCAAAGATTTGAATAGATTTGAAATTTTTTTTTGCAATTCATCCTGAATTCTTATTAATTTACCCTGAATTTTTTTATATTCTTTGGAATCCTCTTGAATTGTCCTAAAACTCAATTTTAATTAATTGATTAATTTTTTTTAAATATGCAAAGTTTTCATTTAATTGATCCTGAAGTTTTTCACCCTCGCCTTGAATTATTAGGCATTTCATTAAATTCTTTTGAATTCCCATGAATTTTTCCAGACTCATTTCAAACTTACTGAATTCAATGAGGTTTTTTCATATTTTTAGATTATCTTCAATTCATTTGAATTGTTTTCAAATTTACCTTAAATTTTGATCGATTTAATCGAATTCTTTTCCTTTCCCTTAAATGTATCTAAATTCCTTCTGATTTGATGAAAATCAGTGGATTTTTTTGTATTAAAAATTCTTTTCCAATGCATTTGAATTTTTTTAAATTTAACTTGAATTGTTTTGAAATCTTATGAATTTATCCTGAATTTTTTATCTCTTGAGCGCGTATATTTATAATTCCCACATGGACTGTGAGGCCTGAAAATAATATTTCTTTACTGAACTTCTGTGTCCCAACTTAGAATAATAATTTTATTTTTAATTTCTTGTTCTGAATGAAGGTAAATGTAATTCTTTACGTGATTTTTTTTTATGTCGTGTCTCAACTTAGAATTAATGAATTATAAATCTTTAGAAAATTCCCTATTCCAAGTGAGAATTATTATTTTTCACTAATTCCCTGTTCCAACTTGGAATTAAACTAATAAAATATATGAAACCATTTTTAATTTGCACGTTAGTAAATTCTGGAGAAAAATCCCGGTCACCGAATTAAATTCCTGGCCATTTGCAGGTTTTCCCGATTCCGGATCAAATAATAAAAATTTTGTTTTTAATTTCCAGTGGAATGCAGTGTAACGAAAGTAGAAAAATGTGAAGGAGAAGCTGTAGCTAATAATAGGAAAGGAAAATTAATTTTCTTTTACGATTGGAACATAGTACTAAAATGGCAGTCGCTCGGAAAAGAGAAGACAATAGAGGGAAAAATCAACATTCCAAATTTGTCAGAAGAAAACGACATCTCAGAAGTTGATGTAAGTTCTACTTAAACTGAAAATAGATTTAAATTAGTGAAAATGCTTCTACTTTTGAAATACTCATATTAAAGAATGGCAATTCACAGGTTGAAATAACGCTGAAAGACAGCACTGACGAAGGAGAAAAGGTCAAACATTTCTTGCATACGAAAGGAAAAGAAGTTATAAGAGAAAGACTCACGAAGTATGTTTCTTCATTAAAAGAAGGTAAGTTTATAAAAAATAGTGAACTTGAAATTTAACTTTATTCACAAAAAAATTACAGAATCATTCAAATCCTTTTTTAATTTTGCAGAATTCTCGAAAGGTATGATTCTTCCGAAAAAGGACGAGGTTAAAGACAAAATCTCGAATATAACATCGGGTTTTAATGCTAAGGTAAGCATTAAACAGTATCCAATCAATTTTTAATTTAATTGAACATACAATTTTAACTGCAGGCCTCGGACTCACCACATTATTGACACTATTTTACACTTTTTCTTGAGCAATGACACTGCTTTTCTACTATTTCGAAAAAAATGAAATCTAAAAAAACATTGTAATAGCTGATATTTGAACCAAGGAAATATTTTCATTTTAAATCAGAAACAGTTGAAATGTCAACGAAATAACTAAATTTTCAAGCAAAAAGACGAATTTTCAACACAGAAGATTAATTTTCTATAAAAAAGTTAAATTCCCAACAAAATACGTAAATTTTTAACCAAATAGTTGAATTTTCTACCAAAAAGATTAATTTTTTACTAGAAAAGACGAATTTTTAACCAAATACATCTATTTTTTTACCAAAAAGATGAATTTTCAACATCGAAGATTAATTTTCTACCAGAACAGATGCATTATTAACACAGGGCTCGGAACTGCTCAACCTTCAAAAAATAGTAACCATACTTCTTTAAAAAAAAAATAACTGAAAACTAACAATAATGTGGCAAAAAAGTAACCAAAAAGAAAATTTATTTACCAGTAAAGACAAAGTTTCCACTAAAATTATTAATCTTCAACAAAAAAAGAAGTATGTTTAAGAAAGTAGTACAACTTTGAACAAACGAAATAGTTGATTTTTTTTAACTAAAAAAGTTCAATTGTTAACGAAAAATGTAATAATTGATATAATAACCAAAAAGATCTTAATTTAATATAAAAAACAGAATTCATTTAAAAAAGGCGATTTTTTAACAAAATAGGTTATTTTTCAAACAAATTGTTGAGTTTTGAAGCCAAACAGACCAATTTTTACAAAACATTTGAATTTTCAACCAGTAAATATGGATTTTTTACGAAAAAGTTATCTGTCAACAAAATAGTTGAATTTTCTACGAAAAAAGGGGAATCTTCAACCGAAAAAGACGAATTTTCAACAAAATAAGTACATTTCTAAGCAAAAAGATGAATTATCAGATAAAAATTATGTACTTTTAAACAAAAGGGTGATTTTCAACCAAGAAGATTATTTTTCTACCAAAAAGACGACTTTTCAACTAAAATGATGAAGTTTTAACAAAAAAATAAAGTGTTAACAAAAATTGTTCAATTTTTAACCGAATTGCCACCGAAGAAGATAAATTCTTATTGAAAAATGTAATAAATAGTTCGATATTTCAACAAAAGATTTAAATTCCAATGTGCCAAATTTACTGGAAAAATTTCAATTTTTACATTTTTCACAAGTATTTAAATAATACGATTAATGAATTAATTCATTTCGTTATTTTGGGGGAAAAATGTAACCAAAAGTAACCTTTTCATAAAATGAGTAACTTTTTAGTAACCGCGGATCAAAAAAGTAACCCGTTTCGAGCCCTGTTAACAACATACATAAATTTTTAACCAAATAGTTGAGTTTTCAACCAAGAAGATTAATTTTTGATCAAAAAAGACCAATTTTCAATAAATTTCATAAATTTTCAACTGTATAATTTGAAGAATGGATGTTATATTAGTCCAAAATTGAATTAATTTTTAGTTTATATTTTTTTTGCTTCTAACTTTATTAAACTAAATAGGTTAATTTTCAAAAATAAAAATAAAATAAATTTGTGATGAAAAATGGAAAAGGTAAATTTTCCTTTAAGAGTCATTTCAGATTTAATTTTCTGCGTAGAATACGAGGTTGATGATTACATTTTTCAATAAAAAGGCGAATTTTCTACAAAACAGTTAAATTTTGAACCCGGGAAAATGAATTGAAAAAAAAAGAATTTTAAACCAATCAGTCAAATTTCAAATACAATGGTCAATATTCTGCTGGAAACATTAAATTTTAAAGCAACAAAAAACGAATTTTCAACTAAAATTATGAATCTTGAATAAAAAAATGAACTTTGAAGACAATAGTTCAACTTTCAACCAAGGATGTAACCAACAAAAACGAATATTCAACAAAATACTTGAATCCTCAAATATAACAGATTAATTTTCAACCAAACAGTTGTACTTTTAACCAAAAAATTGATTTTCTACCAAAAGATACGAATTTTTAACAAAATAATAAAATTCCCTCCAAATGGTTACATTTTCTACAAAATTGTTGAATTTTCAACAAAAAAGTTCATTTCAACCGAAACAGATTAATTTTGAACGATGAATGTTCAATGAAATATTTGATTGAATTGTCAACGAAACAGTTAAATTTTCAACCAAAAAGATGAAATTTCAACAAACTACATATATTTTCAACTATAAATAGATTAAACAATGGATGTGACGTTAATCCAAAATTATATTAATTTTTAGTTGATATTTTTTCGTTACTAAAAATTTTCAACTAAATATTAAAATTTTTTAACTAAAAAAAATAACCAAAGATGTAATAGTTGAATGTTTATTTAAGAAAATTAATTTTCAACATAAAAACGACTTTTCTACAAAACAGTTTAATTTTGTACCCAATTGTTGAATTTTCAAGAGAGAAATACGAATTTTCCAAAAAACAGTTAAATTTTCAACCCGAAAATATGAATCTGCAACAAAAAAATGTATTTTAAACCAATTATTCGAATTTTTGAACAATATATTTTAACATTCAGTTCAAAACAAATCAAGTTTCAACCAACAAAAAAAGTACAACAAATTTTCAACTAAAAATATGAGTCTTCTACCAAAAAATGAACTTTTAAGATAATAGTTCAATTTTGGACCAAGGAGTTGAATTTTCAACCTAAAAAATGAATTTTTGACGAAAAATGTAATTGTTGATAATCCGACAACAAAAAAACATTTTAATTTAAAAAGGGTGTCAAGTGTCCTGGTTGAAAATTACTTTTTTTGGTTGGAAAATAATTTGTAAACTAAAAACGTAACTATTTTTGGCTGAAAATTAATACTTTTTAAATTGAAAATTCAATCACTTGGATAAAGCTTAAACCACTTTGTTAAAAATTTATTTGCTTGAGGGTTCATCTTTTTGATTTAAAATTTAAGTATTTTGCTGAAAATTCTTTTTTTCATTTAAAATTAATTTGTTAACTTAGAAATGTAACTTTTCCATTTTTTTTGCTGAAATTTAATCTTTTTTTTTTTAAGTCAAAAATTGGTCTTTATTGGTAGAAAACTAATCGTGTTGGTGGAAATTTTCTCTCTTTTGATTCAAAATGCAATTTTTGGTTAAAAATGAAATTTTTTGTTGAAAATTAATATTTTCTTGTTGAAAATGCTGTCTTTTGGCTTGAATGTTCAACAATTTCTTTGGCATTTTTTTCTCTTTTGGCTGAAAAATCTTTATTTGTTGAAAATTCTACTTTTTGATTAGAAAATTAGTCTCTTTGGTAGAAAATTAATAATTTCGGATTGAAAATTCAACTGTTTTGTAGAAAATTTGTTTTTTGTTTGTTAAAAGTTGACCTACTTTATTAAACATTCATTCTTCGGTTGCAGAATGGCAGGTTCTTCATTTTAGTTGAAAATTCCTCTCTTCGGTTCAAAATTCAGCTATTTAGTTCAAATCTATTTTACTGGAAATAAATTTGTGCATTTTGTTGAAAATTTGTCTTTTTTTGTTAAGAATTCATCTTTGTATGTTAAAAGTTAAACTATTTGGTTAAATGTTGAAAATTCAACTATTTTATTGAAAGTTCGTTTTTTTCTTGTAAATACATATCTTTTTATTAGAAAATTTATTCTCTTTATTCAAAATTCAATTACTTGGTTGGAATCTAAAAAGCTTGAATAAAAAATCATCTTATTGGCTGAAAATTGAACTATTTTGTTGAAAAAACTATATTTTTGTATGAAAATTAATTTTTTGAATTGAAAATTCAACACATTATAAACAGAAAGAAATTGAATTTCAAAAGTTTCATTAAATTGTCTTCAACCCTGAAAAAAAAGAGAAACTTCGAAAATTTTCTATTGTAGCGTCGTGATGTTTCACCGTGATAAAATGAACAATGCATAACAAAAAAATTGTTGTTATATAAAATCAGATTCCAGGGTCGTAAGAGAAATTTCGCATATGACACTTTTTCAGTTTCACTGGACCTACAATTTCTATGTTTCGTGGAAAGTATTATTTTTTTACTTTAAAAAGGTACTTGGAAAAATGTATATTTCTGTCCTGGACAACCTGGAAAAGTCCTGAAATTTTTGTTTGAAGAAACGCTAGACATCCCGATTTAAAATAAAAAGTTGTATTTAACCAACAAAAACGTAATTTAACAAAATACTTGAATCCTCAACTAAAATAGATTAATTTTCAACCAAATGGTTAAATTTTCTACCAAAAAAGGTATAATTTCCACAGAAAGAGATGAATTTTCAAACCAGAAATATGAATTTTCAACAAAACAGTTGGATAGAGAAAAGACTGTAAAGCCTGCGATAAATAAATAGGAATTTGGATAATTTATAGATCAAAGAATAACATTTTAAATAAAAATTGAAGCTCACTTTTAATGCTTTTGAAATATTAGGTCAGAAAACTCGAAATTTTACCTTAAAAGTAAAGTTGATTTTCCATTTGCACACTTTTTGATTTCGGGATATACACTTTTAAATTCGTACTGCACATAAGTTTAATATTTGCAAAATTTTAGGACACTATTTTGATTTTTGACACTATTGTTTCAAATTTGTTACACTATTTACACTATTTTTGCTTTTGATTCCAGATGCAGATGAATTCTACCGTAGTATCGAATAATAAGAGCGTTGGTTGTAAAATTAGTTCCACAACGATAAAGCAACAGCAGAAATTCCAGTGCCGGGCAGAAGAGTTTTACAACGTTTTTACATCACCCGAGGTACTCAGATTTATCATTGTATTTTATCTCATTCTAGAAATCGTTTATATTGTTTTTATCTTTATGGCTCATTTTTTTTTGCTTTGCTTTTATAGCTGGTGCAAGCTTTTACGAAAGGAGCTGTAAAGCTAGAACCTAAGAAGGAAGGAAAGTTTGAGTTGTTCGGCGGAAATATTCACGGAGAATTTATCGAACTTTCACCAACGAAAATAGTACAAAAGTGGAGGTGCAAACAGTGGCCCACGGGGCATTTTAGCGAAGTTACTCTCGATATCTCGGAAAAGAATGATCACACTGAAGTCAACCTTACGCAAAGTGGCGTACCAAATAGGTAATTATAATTATAGTTTTTAATTAATCACTTAATGTCTCAATTTCTATTTTTTTGTAAATCTATTTTCTATCCTTTAAGTCTTTGGGATCATCCATAAACTAGGTTTCCAATTTTGGGCTATTTTTGATCCCCCAGCCCAAAATTCTGTCAAAAGCGGGAAAATAGGGCGATTTAAAAAAAAAGGGAAATAACATCTTTTAAATAAAATTAATGTAAATACCATATTGCATTCAATATGAAACACTTTAAATTTCGAAGATTTCAAGATTTTTTACCAAAGAGATGAATTTTCAATCCAAGAAGTTAATTTTTTTACCAAAAAGATGAATTTTTTCAAAGGCAGTTAAATTTTCAACATTAAAGTTTATTTCAATCCAAGAAAAATGAATTTTTAACTGAGAAAGATGACTTTTCTACCATGAATGATGAATTTTCCATCCAAAGGACGAATTTTTAACAAAACAGTTGAATTCTCGACCCGAAAATATGAATTTTCAACAAAAAAGTTAATTTTCAACCAAACATTTCAATTTTCAAGTCGAAAAGACTTTTTTTTTCTACAAAAAGTTGAATTTTCTATTCGACAAGATTATTTTTTATTAAAATAGTTGAATCTTCAACCAAAATGATGAATTTTCAACCATAAAATTTAACTTTTCTATCACAAAAGACAGATTTTCTACCACAACACGAATTTTAAACTGGTGAAGTGATGAACTTGCAACAAACAAGATTAATTTTCCAACCCAAAAGACGAATTTTTACTAAAACTCATGAATTTTCTACCAAATAGTTGAATTTTCAGCTTATAAAGTATAGATTTTCAAACAAAAGTGGAATAGTTGAATTTTCAGATAAGAAATTAATTAGTTTTGAGGAGAAAAAAATTATCTACAAAACAGTTGTATTTTTAACGCGAAAATATAATTTTTCAACAAAAATATTATTTTCTACCAAATAGTTAAATCTTCTTAGGAAAAGTTAAATTTTCATAAAAGAAGTTTAATTTTAACAAAAATAGTTAAGCTTTTAACTAAATGTAGTTGAATATTAAACGAATAATATGATTTTTCAACCCGAAGATTTGATTTTTCAACCCCAAAAGTTGACTTTCCCTCCATAAAAGATGAATTTTTTAAATGAAAGACTCATGTTCAACCAGTTGAAAGAAACGAAAAAAACGAATTTTTAACAAAATATTTGAATTCTTAACCAAAAAGATGAATTTTCAACAAACAAATTCATTTTCTAACACAAAAGACGAATTTTCACCAAAATACATCAATTTTCTACGAAATAGTTGAATTTTCTGCCTACAGTGATGAATTTTGAACCAAGAAGATTAATTTTCTACCCAAAAAGACGAATTTTCTACAAAGTACATGCATTCTACTAAAAAGTTGAATGTTCAACTTATAAAAGATACATTTCTCAACCAAAAATGGAATAGTTAAATTTTTAGATAAGAAGAATAATTTTTGAGTAAAAAACAAACGATTTTTTAATTTTAAAAAAGTATTTGAAATTCAACCAAAAATTTGAATTCTCAACAAAAAAAGATTAATTTTTAATAAAATAGTTAAATTTCCAACTAAATAGATGGGTTTTTCCACCAAGAAGATCAATGTTCTAACAACAACAAAATTATATACAAAAGATTAAAATTTGTAAGCCAAAAATTAAAATTTTCAATAATAAAGTTAATTTTCTGAAAAATATTTCGTTTTTTTTTCAAACAGTTACATTTTTCTGAATACAGTTTAATTTTTAACCAAATAGTTCAATTTTAAATCTGAAATATGAGTTTTCAACTTGAATGAAGAATCTTCAACCAAAACAAAATGCATTTTTTAAATAGTGGTTTAACTATAAACCAAGAAGTTGATTTTTCAACCAAAAAAATATGAATTCTGAACGAAATAAACAATATATAGTTGATATTTCAACCAAAAAAGCTTTTAATTTAAAAAAAGGATTTTTTGACCAAGAAGATTATTTTTCTAATAATGGAATAGTTTAATTTTCATCTAAACAGATACATTTTCAACCAAAAAAATGAATTTTTAACAAAGTAGTTCGTTTTTCAAACAAGTAGTTGAATTTTTAGCCAAAAAAGATGATTCAGTGACAAAATTGTTGCATTTTCCACCAAATAATAAATTTTCAAACAAATAGTAGAACCATTTTTTTTACAATTCAATGCATTGTAAAGCAAAGAAATTAATTTTTAATTAAAATGACGAATCTTCAACCAAAAACATAAATTTCTAACCAAATAGTTGAATTTTCAACTCAAAAGATAAATCTTCGACCAAAAATATAATAGTTAAATTTTCAACCAAAGAAATTAATCATCAGCCAAAAATATGAGTTTTCAACTAATGAGATTACTTTTCTACAAAAAAGGCGAATTTTCATCCAAACAGTTGCATTTTTCACTAAGAAATATACATTTTCAACAAAAAATGGCTAAGTTAAATTTTCAGTTAAAAGATTAATTTTCAAGCAAATAAAATAATTTTTAACAAAATAGATCAAATTTTGAACTTAACAGATGAATTTTCATCCAAGAAGATTAAATTTCTACCAAAAAAGACAAATTTTGAATCAAATATTAGAATTTTCAACTAAAAAAGAAAAAGTTTCAACCAAAAATAGAATAGTTCAATTTACAGCCCAAAAAATTAATATTCAATATAAAAAAAAGCAACAAAGTATTTATTTTTTCAACCAAAAAGGTACATTTTCAACCAGGCAGATTAATTTTTC
>CAKNXH010062847.1:92562-112310 GCA_932178445.1 Andricus quercusramuli | reverse complement strand
GGGTTCGCTAGTAGCTTGGCTTTCTGTGGAAGACCCCATACGTGTTTATATACAGGAACCCGCGCCTCAATTTACTTCGCAAAGGAACCTGTACAGGATCCTATACAGGATCGTATCCAGCAACATGTCCAGGATCCTCCGAGGTTCCTGGACATAAATGTTCAGCTGGGTAGCGATCACAACAATATATAGATATGGTGGTCTAGTTCACCGTACATGACAATTTCTTTTTGTGTGTGCCTGTGTTATAAAAGCAGTTCCACATGTTTTAAAAACCAAGACCGTGTACTTTTTATTTTCGCCTGAATTAAACTCGATCCTTTTTACAATGGATTTTTGTCGACCACTAACATGATTTTGCACAAACAATTAAGACTTCTTTCGTTCCTCTCTGCTCGTGGATTTGTATTAGATTATCATTTTGGGAGTTTTGCCAAAATAAAAAAGAAAATAAAACAAGAGATTTCGTAAGTGCTTCAGATATTTGAGCGAATTACGAGATACCAAAGCGAAAAAGATAAACGCTTGTGAACAATAATTGAAATAAATTGTAATCTGATTTACAGAATAAATGTGATTCTAGTTCGTTAAACTGCGCATGAATATACTTAGGTCTAAGTTCTACTGAGTAACTTTTTTTTTTTTAAAAGGCCTTATATGGATGGCCACTGGACCGGGAAAACCGGAAAATGACTGGGAATTTTTTACGTGGATTGGGAGTAATGAATTTTCAAGAAAAAGCTTGAAGTTTATAAAATAATAGTTAGGGTTTATTTCAACAGAAGCATATAATAAAACGTCCTTAGTGGTAAAAAAATATATGTAAAAATATTTATCGAGTAAGAAAAACCAATATATTAAATTTTAGATACAGACTACGCCCCTTTTTTAAAGAATTCCTTTTTTCCTCTTTTTTGTAGATACTTTCCCTTTTTCTTGTTTTTCGCTAAAATCCCAACTAAATTACTAGAATCCAGTAAGAAAATATAACTATTTATAGTTGAAAGTTAATTCTTTTTGGTTACAAATTCAACTATTTTGTTGAAGTCCTCCACAGAAAGCCAAGCGAACCCTCACGGGGAGGGAGAGGGGGAGAGAGACGGTTGCGGCTCTGGCCTAAAAAAAACACCAGCAGCGTAGCAAAAGGGAGCAGTGCGCGGGTACTCACATGCGGAGAGGGAGAGGGGAGGGAGGGAGAGAGGGAGAGAGAGACGGTTGCGGCTCTGGCCTAAAAAAAAACACCAGCAGCATAGCAAAAAAGAGCAGTGCGCGGGTACTCACTTGCGGAGATTGCGCAATATTATGCATTCCAATTGGAAACAGTTCAGACGGCCCTGACTGCTCACTTTTCGTTACTCCCGATTTAACAACAAGGCTAATGATAGGCAACCCCCGATACTCCGGCCTAACCGAGAGTCAGGGTATATAATTATGTACTTGCACCCACTGTGCTGTAGAGACAGGATAGAAAAGTTTGACGACAAATAGTTTATAAGAAATGTGTGATGAAGACTGTCAGTGGAGTGAGAGACGCCTGAAACTAAGGACCTCAGGTACTAATGTGCCAGCGTGAAGAGCTCTACCTGCTGGGTGTGATTAGAATAAAGAGTATGGATTGTACTCCGTGATCATCAGCAAGCTTGCGTATTTTTGTGTGATCTATGAAACATTATGACTTTGTAAAGCTCTTTAGCTGGGATGATTGCTGGAGAGATTGATTAGCGACCTGGGTAGGAACAGTGTCGTGAAACGAACGTGTTGTTCAAATAAGCAACACCGGAATTCAAGATTAATCTAAAAATCTCTCCCCCTCTCCTACAATATAACGAGGCTAGAACAGAATGAGTCACGCTTACTCCAAAAGGGATTTTGCGTAATGATATAATAATAATTAAAAGTTGTTATGTGCAATTTTTTAAAAGTTTTAATTTGGAAAGCTGAAAATTCAGAAGGGTTCAATTTTAGCTGGTTTAAATTGCAGTTTAGTTTTGATCACTTAAGGGTGTTGGTTAAATCCGACTTGGATTTTTTTTCATAGGTACGGCACTGACATTATTTTTACTGAAATTATAAATTTTTTGAAAGAGAGAAATCTGCGGATAGCAAGAGACAGCATTTGAACGGCTAGAACCGTTCGCAAATTATTTTTTTACTCACAATCCTGACATCACAGAAGCATTTTCAGACGTCATCAAATATCCGAAGACCCACAACTTGATCATGGTGAACCTCAATTTTGCGAAATACGTCGCGAAATGGAGAAAAAAGGGTACAAAATTGAGATGTTCTGTGTATGTGAAGACCATAAGATTGTAGTTGTAAGCAGCAAAGCGAACACGGCATGCAGACCAGCTGTCAAATTCGCGCTCCGATGCTCTGAAGTTCGAACCACACATTGCCACTTGCGAAATCGGGGAGCTCTTCCTTATCGCAACAATTTTATAGATAAACCAATTTATGATTGTATGTAAATTTACTCAGTTTGAAATTATCGCGCCCCGATTTCGCGAGTAGTAATGTGGGGTTCGGACTTCAGAGCATCGGAGCACGAATTTGAAAGCTGGTCTGCATAACGTGTTTTCTTTGCTGCTTACAACTACAGTCTTATGGTCTTCACATGCACAGGACATCTCAATTTTATACCCTTTTTTCTCCATTTCGCGACGTATTTCGCAAAATTGAGCTTTAACCATCATCAAGTTATTTGATGACGTCTGAAAATGCTTCTGTGATGTCAGAATCCTTTAAATTTTATTGATCCGAGGATCAGCAAACAAGTTTTCTTTCTTTCGTTCTCAAATACTTGGGAAAAAATATATATTGAATCAGTGCCGTACCTATAAAAAAAAGATTCCAAGTCGGATTTAACCCCTTCGTTGGCATTGACGCAATATGCGTCAAAATTTTCCGTGCCCTGTGTGGCATTGACGCAAATTTCGTCAATCTTCTTTTTTCCTATTCAACTTACTCCGATTTTGCATTCAAGTCCTACTCGGGGGTTTTTGGGGTCGCTGAATCCGAATCTGAAGTCAAAATTCGAAAATTCAAAATGGCGGATCGAATATGGCGGAAAAAATACCACAAACGGCTCGATTATTATAAATCTCGGTACTTACGGGGTGTTGGGGTCGCTTAATCCGAATCTGAAGTCAAAATTCAAAATGGCGGATCCAATATGGCGGACGAAAATACAAAAAACGGCTCGATTTGTATAAATCTCGGTACTTACGGGTTTTTGGGGGCGCTAAATCAGAATCTGAAGTCAAAATTCGAAAATTCAAAATGTCGGATCCAATATGGCGGAGGAAAATTCAAAAACGTCTCGATTGGGATAAATCTCGGTGCTCAAGCATTTTTGGGGTCGCCGAATCCGAATATGAAGTCGAAATTCGAAAATTATGAATGGCGGATCCAATATGGCGGACGAAAATACAAAAAGCGGCTCGATTTGTATAAATCTCGGTACTTGCAGGTTTTTGGGGTCGCTGAATCCGAATCTGAAGTCAAAACTCTAAAATTAAAAATGGTCATATCATGGTCCGCCATTTTAAATTTTCGAATTTTGACTTCAGATTCGCGTTCAGCGACCCCAAAACCCCGTATGTACCAAGATTTATCCAAATCGAGCCTTTGTTGTATTTTCGTCCGCCACATTGGATCCGCCATTTTGAATTTCTGAATTTTGACTTCAGATTCGGATTCAGCGACCCCAAAAACCCCAGGATACAAATTTCCAGGATAACAAATTTTCCTGCCATTTTGGGCACTTTAGTCGAATTCTCTCTGCCAACGAAGGGGTTAACCAACACCCTTAAATGAAAAAAATCTTCAGTTTCAACAGTTTGAGCTTTTTAATGTCAATAACCAGGAAAAATGTTTGGAAGCCGGGAGAAAAGCGGGAAATGACCCTTAGAAGTCACTTCTATCTTCTGAGGAATGCCCCGAAGCGTCAAGTTACTTTCTCTATTTTCACCGCACCCGCCACCCTGGCGCTTAAACCCACCTTCGGGTGATGGGCCTTAGTGGTTAGACTGAGAGCGTTTCTCGTTTCTTTGAAGGTAATCTAAAACGAAATTCCGAAGCACTTGCCACTTACGCTTTTGCCTCTGCCGGTGTGCAACCGATATTGATTGTTAATTAGCTGCCTTTTGAGCGGCTTCCGCTATTTTAATTAGTTAATGCATTTTAATTAGACGCTGAAGTTAAGTCTCCAGGAGAGGTTAGAGGTTTTAAGACTTTCAGTGTGAGGTTTTAGAAATTCAGTTTGAAGAATTTTGTAATGCAAACCTTTCAAAATTTGAATGCTTTCAAGATTTTAATCTTTTCAATTTGAAAACTTTGATCTGGATATTATTCGAGATGAAAAGATTTTTCATTTAATCTTCATATATGGACGTGACTTCATTTTTGCACTAACATGGACCTGCGGTGTCACAGACCGCTGTATATATTTATATCTAATTACACTGGAACTTGGATTTAAGGCGTCCGATTTATGTCCTGCCGAGAATTGATGACGTGGTGAGAGACGCAGCGGAGTCGAGAGAAAGGAAGTTCAATGCATTTTAATTAGATGCTGAAGTCAAGTCTCCAGGAAAGGTCAGAGGTTTTAGGACTTTCAGTTTGAGGTTTTAGAAATTCAGTTTAAAGAATTTTGTAATGCAAAGTTTTGAAAATTGCAATGCTTTTAAAATTTTAATCATTTCAATCTGAAAACTTTGATCTGGATATTGTTCGAGATGAACAAAATCTTTTAATTTGAATCCTTCAAAACTTGTATCATTGAAAATTTTTCATTTAACCTTTATGTATGGACGTGAATTCATATCTGCCCTAACATGGACGTGAAGTCTCACAGACCGCTGTATATATTTATATCTCATTACACTGGAACTTGGATTTAAGGCGTCCGGATTTATGTCCTTCCGAGAATTGATGGCGCGGTGAGAGACGCAGCGGAGCCGAGAGAAAGGCAGTTTACAATGAATATTAATATGAGACTTCACACACTTTTCCCTATTCCCCTCTTTCCATCCTTTTCCATCATTTCTGTTTTTCCCCTATTTTCAAGAAACTTCCCCTTGTTAGGGTTTCGTAGCTCCGGCAAAAACCCTCATGGTTTCAGTCGGGTGTTCATCCGTCCGTTTTACTTTTTTTCGAGGAGGGGAAGTAAGCGAAAATTATGGTAAGGGAAGTAGGGAAAATGCGGAGTGGGGAAGTAAGGATGATAAGTGGAGGTGAAATGAGGATGGAAGTAGGGGAAGTAAGGGGAAATGAGGGAAAGAGGGGGAAGTAAGTGGTAATGAGGGGAGGGTAGTAGGGGATCTGAGGGGAAATTGGGAAGGGAAAGTAGGGGAAGTGAGTGTAAGTGAGGGGAAATGATTAAAAATGAGGATGAGTAGGGAAGGAAAGTAGTGGAAGGGGAGTGTTAGGTAGGGTCGGTGGAGAGGGGGAAGTAGAGGTGGAAGAAATTTCGGAAGGGGGCGAAGAATGAAGTTAGGGGTGAGACCGGTGAGGGGTGGGAAATTATGGGAGGGGGAGGTTTGAGCTAATTTTTTTTAGCTTTTTCGCTTAAATGCGAAATAAATTCATGGAACCTAATCAGAAAATAACCCTTTTTGGTTGAAAGATAATTCTCTTTTATTTGAAAGTCCGCTATTATATTCTCGGTTCAGACATCTCTTTTGTTTAATAATTCTACTTTTTGGTTCAAACTTCTAATTATTATGTCGAAAATTCATGTGTTCCGTTCAAAAATCATCTTTTTTTGGTAAAAAATTCGACTGCATTGTTAATCATTCATCATTTTGGATAGACAATTCGTCTTTTTGGTTTTAAAATTCTTCTTTTGGTAATAAAGTTATTTTTTATTTTGTTTGCAAGTTAATTCTTTTCAATTAAAAAGTATAGTATTTTATTTCTGGTTTTGAATTCTTCTCTCTTTGTTGTAAATTCAACTATTTTGTTGAAAATTCATATTTTTGGATAGACAATTCGTCCTTTTGGATTGAAAATCCATCTTTTGGTAGAAAAGTAATTTTCTTGGTTGAAAGTTAATTATTTGGAATTGAGAAGTCTACTAATATATTTTTGGTTCAAAATTAATCTCTTTTGGCCCTTCTAGATTGAAAACCATCTTTTGGTAGAAAAGTCATTTTTTTCTTTGAAAATTATTTCTTTTCAAATTCAAAGTCTACTATTTGGTTGCAAATTTAATTATTTTGTTGAAAATGTATTTTGTTGGCTTGAAAATTTTAAATTTGGCTAATTTTTTTCCTTCTTAACTGACAAATTTTTCCTGGTAGAAAATTGATCTGTTTGGTTCGAGCAATCATCTTTGTATGCGGAAAATTTAAGCATTTGGTTAAAGATTCAATTTTTGTGTTAAAAATTCGTCTTTTTGCTTGACATTTCAACTATTTGTTTGTAAAGTAATTTTTTGTTGAAAATTAATTTCTTTTGGCCCTTTTATATTAAAAATCCATCCTTTGGTAGAAAAGCCATTTTTTTGGTTGAAAGTTAATTCTTTTTAAATTAAAAGTCTACTATTTGGTTGAAAATGTAATTATCTTGTTGAAAATGTATTTTTTTTTCTGGAAAATTAAAAAAATTGGATAATTTTTTGTTCTCAACTAAAAAATTTGTCCTTGTAGGAAATTCATCTGTTTGGTCTGAGCAATCATCTTTGTAAGTAAAAAATTCAACTATTTGGTTAATGTTTCAATTTTTTTGTGAAAAATTCCTCTCTTTTGCTTGAAATTTCAACTTTTTGTTTGAAAAATAACTTTTTTGTTGAAAGTTATTTTTGTTGATGTTGAAAATTCAACTTTTTATATTCATTATTCTGTTAAAAATTCGTCTTTTTTTATACAAAATTAATCTTCTTGATCGGAAATTATCTTTTTAATTTGAAAATTTAACTGAAAATTTAGAAAATTCATTATTCTTATCTAAAAGTCAAATATTTTCTAAACATTCAAATTTTTCAGCATTAAAAAGAAACTATTTTGTTGAAAATTCTTCCTTTTGGATTTAAAATGCATCTCTTTTGGTAGAAGAAAGTTAATCTTTTTTTGAACACTACTTTGTCAAAAATGCAATATTTTTTAAATTGAAATCTTAGGAATATGGTATAAAATAATTTGTAAAGTCTTCAAATATTTTTTATTACATTTTTCCAATTGAAATAGTTATCATTTGAAAGATGCTGAAAATCATCTATTGGAGGGGGTTTGAGCTTTACATTTTTAAATGTAGAAAAATTTTTATTCAAAATTCGCTTCAATGATTCATTCCTGGAAATTAATAAATTAAATATTTCATTTTAAATTATGAAGGTTTATAATTTGTGGTAATTTAATTTGTAATATTTAATTTTGAAGGCTTTCAATTAATTTGTTACTTAAACTTACAATACAATAAATTATTGTGTTTCAAAACTTCAAATTTATGAAATTTTGTCATTTACAAATTGCTCAAGTTTGAAAAAAGTAAAAATTAATGTAGGACTTCCTAACTAAAGGACTAACACTTCCTACTTGAAGTTGTTTTTGATGCTAATTGAAACTGTTGAATTTCGAAGGCTCTAAATTAAAAATGGTAAAAATGTCAACTTATAAAATAAAAATCTATTTTATTCCAAAACTTTTCGAAATTATTGTTAATTTTCAAATAGCTCTCATTCTAAAATTTTTTAAGTTCCAGTTTTCGAAAACTGCTTATTTGAAATTCTCAAGTTTTGAACTCTTAAAATTTTCAATCTTTAATTCTTCAATATTATTAAATTTTTAACATTTTTATTAAAAACTTAAGCAATTTTGCACTTTTTAAATAGTTTCTACTTAATATTGTTTAGTTTTTGATGCTATTTGAAATCGTAGATTTAAAATTAATAATTTTGTAATTCTGAATGATCCAAAGTTTAAATTGTCACATTCTTAGACTGTTTAGCGGACAGGAAAATCGGGAAAACACCAAAAATCTTATTTGAGCAGTAGAAACCAGGGAATTTAATGTAGGATGGGGAATTTTTCTCTTCCAACGAAAAATATCATTGTTTCTACTTTATCTTTTTCTATGTTATTTAGTCGAGAATCAGAGAGAGGATAATATTTTTTTCATGATTGCTTAAATTCTTTTAATGTTAATTAAATGAGAGTTAAACTTTTCCTCTTAAAGCTTTTAAAAGCCATCAGAATTCTCTATTAAAGGAATCAGGATGAAGGAATTTCAAATAGCCTGATCACTAGACACCCTAATTTTTATTATTTTTGAATTCTTCAAATTTCAAATTGCCTTTCAATCCAAAATTTTAAAGTTTTCATTTTAGATCTCCTTTCTCTGGAAAGATAATGTAAAGGTGTCAAATCAAAATTTCAACAAAATACTTCAATCTTCAACCAGTTAAATTTTCAAAGAATAAAGATGAATTCTCATCTAAAAATGCAATAGTTGTTATTTGAATCGAAAAAGGTTTTTGTTTTTAATCAAAAACAGTTTAATTGATCCATAAAAGACCAATTTTCAACAAAATAGTTGAATCAACAACCAAAAAAGATTAATTTGTAAGCAGTTGTATATTTATTATACTCTCTCCCTTTTACGGATTTGAGAGTCTTTAAAAAACCATTACAAAGCTTCTCCTTACAAACATATTAACTTCCTTTGCTCTAACTGTCATCATGTCCAATTACACCTTCCAAAAATCAGCTTATTGTCTCTACCTCCCTTCCCTTTCTTTGCTCTTTTCTCTTTACCTCTCACATCTAGCAATGACAAAATTCCCCTCCTCCTAATCTGTCAAAAAACAAACATTTTTACATACTCTCACAATTACCACCAACCACCTTGCTTTATCACTTTATCACCATTCTCTGCTTCTTCCTTCTCTTCTTTTCCTAGGATTCTCTTCTTTCTCCTATTGCCGAATCACCTCCATTCTGCCTTCCTTCTCGTACTATTTCCATATTTGCCATTAACCTATGAGGAAACGGAAACACTCCTTCAAACTTCTCGGTGACCTAACGTTAACCTTCACACGTCACACCACCTGACTCTCGCCATACTCCTAGTCCCTTCATATACATGGTGCCCCAGCACTTTTCCTTCTCCCTACAACTCATCCACTTACAACTTTTCCATTCTTCCACTTCTGCACTCACGATCTTCTTCTTCTCCCCCACCTTAATCCATTGCGGTGGTCCTCTTCTCTTCCTGTTCTCTCTCTGTCTTCTTCTCCATCGTGCCCATCACTATCATGTCACCTTCCTGCTTGCTCCACTGCCAAATCGTCTTCCCCACTCTCGTCTTCATGAATCTCAGGTCTACTTCTACTCCTTCTTTTTCTATCCTTTTCTTCTCTCTTCTTAGCCAATCTTGTATCTCCTCCTCCCTCCCTGTCAAATCCTCTTCCTTCCACAGCCCTGATCCTTTCAATTTTCCTTTCGCGTTCAACAGATCCCTCTTGTTCTCCCACGTTCTTAATTGGATCCGTATTCCACCGTCTATCTTCTTCGAGTTCTCTGCTTTCGCCACGATTTTAGTATATGCGGCCAAGAGTCCCACCACGTTGGTCAGGTCGTTATCCTTCTTTGAAAGTCCTAACACTTTCAAGTTTCTTCTCCTTTCCGCTCTCCCTTTCTTCACCCTCTCCCATTCTTCCTCCGTCAGCTTCTTCGGTTGATTCCTCCACGTTCTACCCTCTTCTCCAGTTTGGTTAGGTCCTTTATAAATTTGTCCTGCCTTGCTTCCAACCTTCCCACTGCTTTCTTCCACACTTTCACTGTCACATCCTCCGCTTCCCTCACTTTCTTCGCTTTGTCACCCATTTCAGTTTGTCCGACCGTGTGCTAGAACTTCTTTTACAATTCACACTTTTTCTCACACCGTCTGACTCTCACTCAGCCCAGCTGATCTTCTACACCCTTTCACCTTGTTCTCGTCACTACTCGAGTCAGACTCGTAACTCCAGGTTCCCACACTCTAAGCTAGACGGCACTAGCACTACTCATTTCCTTCAGCGTCCTTCCGGTTCAAACCTAACCTCTTCATTTCGCCGTGCACTTTTTTCTTCGTCCACTTTTAACTTTTCCTGTTCTCTTCTACTCTCACATTCATTTCCATTGGACCCAGACACCTTTCTTCACCTTCTCACTACTTTTTTACACCTTTCCTCCCCCTTTTTCCATCCAAACACTTTGAAACTCACTCTGGCACCTCACACTCACGTCCACCTTTTCTCCACGTCGAACCGGAAGTCGGTTAATTTGTAACCAGTTGTATTTTTAACCAAAAGTATTAAATATTTTCCGAGAGAGACGAATTTTGTACAAAAAAAGTTAAATTTCTCATCCCGTAAATATTATTATTATTATTATTATTATTATTTATATATATATATATTTTAAGAGTTATATTTTTAGTTGAAAATTCATCCCTTTGGTTGAAAGTTTAACTATTTTGTTAAAAATTAATCTTTTTAATTGAAAATTCAATTACTTGGGTAAAAGTTAAACTACATTGTTAAAGATTTTATTTTTTTATTTTTTATCTTTGGTTGAAAATTTAACTGGTTAGTGGAAAAGTCTTTTTTTTGTTTGAAATTGATTTTTTAAATGAAAATGTAACTTTTTAATTTTTTTAAGATTTATCTTTTTGTAGAGAAAATTCGTCTTTTGGCTTGAAGGTTAAAAAATTCAGGAAAAATTTTCTGTCTTTAGTGAAAAATCTTTACTTGTTAAAAATTCGTCTTTTTGGTTTAAAAAATCCTTTTTTTTGTATAAATATCATATTTTTTGATTGAAATATAAACTATGACACTTTTTGTCAGGAATTTATATCTTTAAGTTAAAAATTCAACTATTATGTTATAAATTTAATGATTCTGTTAATGATTCAATGATTTTGTTGAAAAGCCATTTTTTATAATAGAAAAGACATTTTTCTCTTTAAAATAAATTAATAAATTTGAAAATTTGAAATTTGTATCAGAAATAATGATTTATTCCGTTTATAAAAGATTCTATGTTGAAAGTATTATAAGATGAAAATGCTTGTATTTGAATATTGATGATCAAGGAAAATGAAAAATTAGACAAGGAGAGATAAGAGAATTTTGAAAATGAAGTTTCTCGGACACCCGGCCTAATTCCACTAAAACTAACTAGTAGAAAATTTTTGGAAACTAAAAATTACGTACAGAAAGAATGGGTGGGGGGGGGGGGGGGGGTAGACATATTTTGTTACAGGAGGGAGGGGGTGTTCTTAGAGAGGGCCTATGATCCGTTTTGTAATTTAAGTACGGCCCCCAATGGCAGTCTAATTTAGAGAGAATTATGCAATGGATTAATTCGGACTAGGGACACAATGAAGCTTATCAAACGGACATTTCAGAAGTCAATCCGCTTTGATCGAATGAAATTACGACAATTGAATTCATTATCGCTGGAAAACTTCTAATTCCCTCTCAGCTCGTGAGTGGCGTATTATCTGGATGAAGCACCGAAAGTTCATTCATTATCGTTGACATGCATGTTCGAAATCGGAATTTCCAAATGCAGAGGTCTTTTTTCAACGTCGGCGCATATTCTCTGCCGAGATGGGAATTCCAGAGGAATTTCATTTCTTTTGTCTGTCATTAGAATGCGAAGCTTTTAGCGGCAGGAAAAAATTCAGGAGAAGATAGGATTACCTACAATTTTATTAATTATTAATCTATTAGCTTTGGCAAATAAGGGTCAATGCATACATTACGTAGAGTTTTTTTCTGAAATTTTGAACCACGTATAGAGTTTGGAATCATTTTTTAATTTGAAATTGTTCTATCCCGCTTAAAAAAGATTCAATTAAAAAATTTTGCAAGATTAAGATTCTGTTATTTGAGTATTAATGGTTAGGGAAAATGAAAAATTGGCCATGGAAAAATTAGGGAATTTGGAAAATTAAGTTTTGGGACCATCCTGATATAATATTCTTGTTAGTTATTTATTTGCCTTTTTTAAAAATTGTTTTTCAATTGCTTTCTCACGGGGTAAAATTTGCCAAGTGTCCCCTCCTAAAATTTTTTTGTCGCCTACCTATACAGGGGGCCGAATTTTTAACGATTTATTCTGACCGCTAACTTCCAACCGTACATAACTTCTGATACAGTTATCCAATTTTACTTTTTTTTATGAGGGCTTTGGAATTATTTAACAAGGTTTATAATACAAATAATCGTTAAATAATAAAAAAATTATTTAACCTTGATTTTTCATTTTAGAAAACATTTCTGAGTTTTTCTCTAAAGGCGGCATTTTTTATTTCTTTTTAAGTAAGCTAGAAAAAAGCTTGATTTTTTCTCATGTAAAACATCCCAAAACAAAAATAGGATGAAAAGTATTGGTGGAGTTGTAGAAGGTCATAAGAGCGTGGGTGCCCTACGCCAACTAGCCGCAGCGTTATCAGGCATGCTGTACGGTGTAGTGTCTCAATGGTTCTAATACTTGATAAAAATCATTTTTCTGTCATGTTTTTTTTTCCAACGAAAATAATACCGCCCCTGGTGAAAAACTTCAAACTCGCTTCGAAACTGCAAAGACTGCGTAGGGCACTCAAAAATACAATTCTTTTGTATCCTCTCCGGTATCGAAGAGAAGAGCAAAGTGAACGTTAAATTCATTTAAAAAATAATTTTTTCAATACCACTGTGGTTCATATCAAAAGCACCCTATACTGTTAGAGTGAAGATGGTGAAGACACCAAAAAACACCCAAAAATGTGAGAGGGAGCGGACTCAGACCAAAAAGCATCTTGAAATGTAACAGGCGAGGAGAATCACACACCACAATGTTTTCTTATTTTATTATTAACTATCTTTTTCGTACAATGAAATCGTTTTGAAAATTTCATTTAGAAGATATTTAAATCGTTTCCCAACTACAGAAAAGTGAGAATAAAATGAAATTTTGGTTACACGTGAACAGAAAGCCCTGTGGCTAGTTGGCGTGGGGCACCCGGTTCTTATAATCTTCTACAACTCAACCAATACTTTCCATCCCATTTTCTAAATAACATTTTCAAAAGGATTCCACTGTAGGAAAATGATAATTATTATTAAAATAATACACGATTGTGGTGAATGGATCTGCTCGCCTGTTACATTTCAAGATGCCTTTTAGTGAGTCCGCTTGCCTCTCACAGTGGCAATTGAAAAATTATTTTTTTATGAAATTCAATTCTTCACTTCAATCTTGTCTTTGCGACCTCTTCGTGATCTTTCTCTTCAAGAAAATGTCATTCTGTGGAGATGTCGAATACTTCTTCAAATCAGAGTCGATTCCGGAGAGAGTACAAAAGAATGGTATTTCTGTGTGCCCGGTCCAGTCTTTGCCGAATCGAATCGAGTTTGAAGGTTTTCACCAGTGGCTGTCTAATTTCCTTTTGAGAAAAAAATATTACATAAAAATTATTTCTATCAAGTATTTGAATCCCTGAGACACTACAGCCCGCCTGGTAGGGCTGTGACTAGTTGGCGTGGGGCACCCGCGCTCTTATGACCTTCTACAACTCAACCAATACTTTGCATCCCATTTTCGCTTTGAAATGTCTTTTCAGATGGAAAATCGAACTTTTTTTCTAGCTCACTTAAAAAATAAGTAAAAATGCCTCATTCGGCGGAGTTTCAATAAGATGGACAACAAAATTTTAGGCGGGGACACTTGGCAAATTTTCTCCCTCATGAAGATTATATTTTCAGTTCAAAATTCTACTATTTGGTAGAAAATTAACTGTTTGATTGAAAATTCCACTGTTTTCTGAAAAATTCGCATTTTTGATTCGAAAATCCAACAATTTGCTTGACATTTTTTTTCTCTCTTGACTGAAAAATCTTTCTTGGTTGAAAATTAATCATTTTGGTTTGAAAATTCATCTGTTTTCGTAGAAATATCTTTCGTTTTTATAAAAATGCAGCTGACTGGTTGAAACTTAATCTTTCTTTGTTGAGGATTCAACTTATTTGTTAAAATTTCTTCTTTTTTGTTGAATCCAACTATTTTTGATTCAAACCAAAAAATTATTTTAATTCATCCCTGGTGTTCGATTATTGAAAATTGAACATAAATTGGCTTTGCAGGACTATTTAATTTTTCAATTTGAAAGCCTCACTAGTTAAACAAATATAAACTTCCGATTAAAACTTCATAAACTATTCTTAATTTAAAAATAATTTGAAAAATTAAATGATCTTATTCAATTCCAAAGCCTGTTCAAATATTGTTTCAATTTTAAATATTCCATTTTTAATCCATTTAATTTGAATTTTTCATTTAAGGAAGATATTTGTTGTTGTTGAATATTTAGCAATTTTTCACTTTCCATTTCAAATGAGCAGTTATAAATCAAGTATTAAAAACTAAACAATTTTAAATTGATTTATTTGAAATACAGAGCCTTGAAACGTTAATATTTCAATGTGTTGAATTAAAACTTTGAACGTTACAATTTTAATTGTTCTATTTAACCAATTTTTATTATGTAATTGAAATTATTGAATTTTGAAGTATAAATAGTAATTAAACAATTATCAATTTGGAAAAACTTTGAGTAAGTTCAAGAGATATTTACAAGTTTCGAGAAAATCCAAACTTAATTTAAAACTGGAAAAGATTTGGAAAAATGAGAAACTATATTTAGATTTTTGAAGACTTCGAAATAAAATTTTGAAGCTTTTTAAGGATCTTTAAATATTTTGACAAATGAATTTGAGGAGAATATTTAAAAAGATTTTAAAGAATTTTGAATAATAAATGACAATTTAACAAATTCTAATTTGTATAATAATACAGTAAGTTTGAAATATATTTAGAAGTTTTGAAAACATTCCAAAATAATTTAAAACGTGAAAAGATTTAAAAAAATTTTAAACACAATGTAGATTTTTCAAGATGTCGAATACAAAATTTACTAGCTTTTCAGGCATTTTGAAATGATTCAAATGAATAAAAAATTTGTATGAAAATTCCTAGAAAAACTAACAATATTTTTTTTTAGAAAAATTAATTTTAAAAGAATATTTAATAAGATTTCCAAAATTTTCAGAAAAGAATCTGAATGATTCCAAGATAATTTTTTTACTTTTGCAGAAGTTTCGAAAAATTGTTAGAAAAACTCGAATTCAAAGATAATAAAATTATTCCAAAACAAATTTCAATGTATGAATTAATGTTTCTAGCTTAAAATTGTTTGAAATGATATAATTTTCAAACTTCATAAATTTTCTGATTTATTCTTCAATTCGTAGAATTGAAAATGATAGCGAGAATTTCTATTTTTTCTAAATGTTTTAACTGTACAATGTATAAAAGTTGGGAAAATCTGTTTTTTCGTTGAAAATTAATGTTTTTGAGTAAAAATTTAACTATTCAAGTTGAAAGTTAAACTATTTTGCTAAAAGCATATTTTATTAGTTGAAGATCCATCTCTTTGGTAGAAATTTTTTTTTTTAGAATTATTATTTTCTTATCTTAAAATCTAACTGTTTTATTTGTTGTTGAAAATTGATTATTTTTAATTTAAAATCCGTCTTTTAGTAGAAAACTAATCTTCTTGGCTTGAAATTTCCTCTTCTTTGTTTAAAAATTTAACTGCCTCTTTAAAATTTAACTTTTTTTTTAAATTCACATTTTAGGGTTGAAGATTCAACTTTCTTACAGATAATTTATCTTTTGGCTTGAATGTTCAACAATGAGAATGAACTTTTTTTGCTTTCTTGACTGAAAAATCTTTATTTGTTTAAAATTTGTCTTTTTTGTTAGAAAATTCATAAGTTTAGTTAAAAATTCATCTGGTGAAGAATTTGAATTGTTCAAAATCCGTTTTTTCTTGTTGAAAATTAACTTTTTGGTTATAAAATGAACCTATTTTGGTTGAAATTCCATTTTTTTTTGCAACAAATATCCTCTATTACGTCTGTTGTTAAGAACTTATCTTTCTAGGTTGAAAATTTAACTATTTGGTCGAGATTTAAACAATTTTGTTGAAAATTAATTATTTTGTGGAAAATTTAATTATTTGTTGAAAATTCCACTCTGCTCGAAAATGTAACTATTTTGTTGGAAATTGATTTTTTAAAATTGAAAATTGAATTATTTGGTTAAAAGTTGATTTACTTCATGTTAAAAACACATTTTATAAATTGAAGATCCATCTCTTTGGTTGAAAATTCGAATTTTTGTTTTAAAGTTTGTAATAGTTAAAAAAATATCAAGCCGGTTTGATGTACAGTTAGATTTTTTCTATTTCGAAAAATCTAATTTTCCAAGCTTGTCTAAATTTGTATTGAAATCTAAAAAAACGACTGCAAACCTCTAGAAAATATATATAATATTTTCTACAATTAATCAGACGATTGGAAAATTTTAATTAAACCGTGCAAGTATATTGAAAAAGAAAAATGTTTTTCAATTCGCATAACGTTTTCTATGATTCTTCTCATCAAAAGAAATTATTCGTAGATTCAATTTTTCAAATTTCAAATTTAAGATATAAAACAAGTTTAAGTTTCAAGGATATTAAAAGTCCTATTTACTTTTGCGAAAAGGGAAAAAAAACTTTGCCCGAAAAAATGAGGCGATGACAAACTTGCGATCTATATCTTTTTTAGTTGAAATTCATGAATTTTTATAAAAATTCGCTTTTTTTCGGTGGAAAGTTAATCTTCCTCTTTGAAAAATCACGATTTTGGTTGAAAATTCAACTCTATTATTAAAATTTAATCTTATTTGTAGGAAATTTGACAGTTTTGTTAAAAAGTCATTTTTTGTTTGAAAATGCAATTGTTCTGTTGAAAATTCGTCTTTTTGGATTTAAAATTCAACTAATTTAATCGAAGAATTTATTTCTTTGCTTGAAAATTTAACCATATTGTTGAAAATCGTTTTTTTTTTATTGAAAATTATATATATTTTTTCAATTGAAAATTTATGTATTCCAGTTGAAGATTCTTAATTTTAGTTGAATATTAATTCCTTGATTACCAATTAGACTATTTTATCTAATATTCTATTTTTTGTAAAAGATCTTTTTAAAATTGAAATTGTAAGTATTTCATTTTTGGTCAAAAATTTATCTTTTTTAGTTAAAAATTCATTTTCCTGAAGATTTTTGATTTCGGTTGAAAATGATTCTGTGGAAAACTTAACTATTTTGTTGAAAATTTGGCTTTATTGGTTGAAAATTAACTTTTTTAACTGAAAATTTAAATGATACATTTTTTATTGTAAGTTTATCTTTTTCAGTTGAATATTCAACTAGTGGATTGCAAGTTCAACTATTTCGTTAAAAATTTGTCGTTTTTGGTAGAAAATTAAACTTTTTGGTTGAAAATTCAACTACTTGGTTAATATTCGAAACACTTGTTAAAAATTCATTTTTTTTTTGTTTCTAGTTAAAAACACCTCTCTTTAGTTGGAAATTTAATCATTTTGTTAAATATTCGTTCTTTTTTGGTTGAAATTTATTTTTTATATGTAGATTTAACTATTGCAGTCGAAGATTCTTCATTTCAGTTGAAAATTTATCTCCTTGATTAAAAATTGGACTATTTTAATGAAAATTCGATATTTTTGTAAAAAATTTATTTTTTTTACAATGAAAATGTAAGTACTTCATTTTGGTAGAAAATATATATGTTTTCGTTAAAAATTCAATTGTTTGGATAAAAAGTTAGCTTTTTAGTTAATAATTCAACTGCTTGGTTAAAAATTCATGTTTTTTTTTAAATCGTCTTTTTTGGTAGAAAATTAATCTTCTTGGTTGAAAATTTATATTTTTGGTTGAAAGTTCAATTATTTGGTTGAAAATTAATCCACTTTGTAGAAAACTAATCTTCTCGGTTGGAATTGTATTTTTTTGCGGAAAATTCAATTAACATTTTTTTTCGAAAAGAAACAAAAAATTTTGTTGGAAAGTATCCTTTTAGTTTGAAAAGTTGAATGATTTCGTTGAGAATTCGTCTTTTTGGATTACTTCAACTGGGTTTTTGTTTAAAATTGAAATTTGCTTAGGCTGAAATATCAATAATCGATTACATTTTTTGTTGGGAATTCTTCTCTTTCGGTTAAAATTTAATCTACTTTGTAGAAAATTCCACTGTATTGTTAAAAAGTAAATATTTTGTTTGAAGATTCTTCATTTTAGTTGAAAATTTATCACTTTGTTTGAAAATTTGACTATTCTATTGAAAACTCATTGTTTTTTAGGTAAATATTTATTTTTGAACTGAAAATCTGACTATTTCCTTTTTTGTAGAACATTCATATTTTTTATTAGAAGATTCAACTATTTGGCCGCAATATGTATCTTTTTCAGTTGAAAATTTATGTATTTTTTTGAACAATCGTCCTTTTTGATAGAAAATGAATGTTCTTGGTGAAGATTCACTATTTTGTTGAAAATTTAACAATTTTGTTAAAAATAAACCATTTTAGTTGAAAATTCGAGTGAGTCTAATTTATGTGAAGTAATCCACCATAATTGTATGTAATCTAAAGTAATCCTATGTAATTCAGAATAACTGCATTTTTAGGAGTTGTGCCCCCTCGCTAATTATAAAGATGGTAAAAGTTTTTTTCATCACTTTAAAGAAATATTTGCTTTCAATGTTCTCAGGTCTGTACGAGAAAAATTGCGCAATAAAAAAAGAGTTAAAAAAAAGATCAGAGAAAATTGGATGTTCGTATCTAAATAACCATTAATGTGATTGGTGTTTGCAATATTGGTAATCTCTACGTGGAATAATTGGAAAAGGGAATATCGTATCGGCTGGTGCCGAAATATTGCAAGTCTACATGCACGATCGGATGTAAACATCCATTGCGAATTTTAGCATCGAGTACTGAGTTGGCAATCGAATTCATCGATTACCGCACTAAATCAATGAAGGAAGCAATTTCGATTCCGGGCTTGGAATCTCTCGGTTCAGGCACCTGCTAACTTATTTCCCAAGGGGTATACGGTAGCTTCAATTTTCGCATTATTATGCATCCCACAGAAAAAACTGAAATTAAATTTTGTTGAATGTGAAATTTTCGGCTGTTAAAGATTACATGATATTTGGCGAAAGTTTATCTTACGATATAATAAAAGCTGCCGTTTGCTACGTCCTTTGCGGCAATGGAAAAATGGCAAAGTATAAGTGAAAAGCTATAAATCAGGACACCAGATTTGAAACAACTTTTTACTTACCTAATTGTCATTTTAAAAATAATTAGACTTTTCGCGGACGAATCAAAACGTTTTATTACGAGTTTTATAACGAGGTATACACACTGGGTTAGGTTCACCCGGCAAACTTCAACAGCTCATATCTTCGTTCCTAATTGAACAATTTTGCCTCCTTTTTTTGGTTTTTATATAGAAAATCCTCAATAATTGAACAGTTCAAGACATCCTCGTTTCCACAGATCTTGCAAAATCGCGCCGGGCTAGCCTAACCCAGTGTGTATACCAAGGGTTAAGAATATTACCGTATTTGAAAATTCCCCGAAAGTTAATAATATTACCGAATTTGAAAATTCTTGACAGAAAGTGGCCGAATTATAAAATATCTGGTTTAGAAAATTCCTAACAAGAATATTTGGGGATATAAAGAATATCAAGAATATCAAGAATATTTGGGAATACAAAGAATATCATGAATATCTGAGAAGATTAGGGAATATAAAGAATATCAAGAATATTTCGGAATATTTCTGGATATAGAGAATATA
>CAKNXH010062847.1:38867-92552 GCA_932178445.1 Andricus quercusramuli | reverse complement strand
ATTTGGGAATATAAAGAATATGAAGAATATTTGGGAATATAAAGAATCTCAAAATATCTGGAAATATTGAAAAAATATTTGGGAATATTCAGTGAGGGTACTAGGAATATCGGAGTGGTGAACCCCTCGTCAAATCTTTTTCAAGATTATACTCTCTTATCATGGTTATAGCTGATTTCACACAAGAGTGGCCCTCCAAATATCTATCGGTAGAAGATTGTAAAATCTCTAGAGATAATGCAAACTCTGAAACCGCCTGTTTTATCGGTTCCAAAAAAAAAAACCGGATAAGTGAAAAAATGGGTTTTGCGAGTTTTTGGCGCTAATAAAGATTTTTTTGCTCCTTTTTTAAATACAATTTATTTCTGATACATAAAACACTACTTTATACTGATAATCAGATGTTTATTATTCACAATTTATTATTGTTTATAACTGTTTTCTCTTAGATAAGTGCTAGAAAGTTTCAGTTTCTTCTGCAATGTTTAACATTGCTTTGTCTTCTTAGTTATAAACAAATGATAAATGAACATTAGAGAGAAAAATATTTGAAACAAACTCTTTCTTTTTCGTAAATATATTAAGCTGAAGGGGGGTTGCTATCGAAATATTTTCAATTCCAAATTTTTCTTTCAGGCTACTCCTAATTATTCCATTTTTTGTTTTTGACTATTGTGTAAGATAGCTTTTTTGTTTAAATTCATTTTTTGAAGTATTGGAAAAAGAGAAAAAATAATCCACTTAAAAAAGTAAAATACTTTTAAAAAAATGATTCTTGTTGAGGTTCACTTATTATTTGTTCATAATTGAAAAGTCAAAGCAAAACTAAAGATTTCAGAAAAAAGCGACTTTCTAGCACTAGTCTATGAGAATATAGTTATAAACAATAATCAATTGTTTAAATAGGCATGTTTGTTAAGTTGCAATAATTATTACCTCACTAAAAGAAAAGTCGACAAAAAGTTTAAGGGTTCAGACAAAAACGCAACTTTTCAACACTTATCTAACAGAAGATAGTTATAAACAATTATAAATTGTTTGAACAACCATGTTTCTGAACTTGCATTATTTATTAATTCACTGAGTAAAAAGTGGGTGAGAAGTTAAAAATTTCATAAGAAATCGCTAATATATTGCATTAGTAAAGAAAAAGATAGTTATAAACAATAATAATTTGTTAAAATAATTTTTTTTGCTGAATTGAATTAATTATTAACTCACCCTTCGTGAAAAGTAGACAAATAGTTGTAAATTTTAGAAAAAGCAGTCAGTTTCTAGCATTATTTAAATTGAATATCACTAATAATAATAATAACTTGTCCAAACAAATAGTTTTGTTAACTTTAATCAATCATTACACTCACTTCAAGTGAAAAGTGAACAGAAAGTTTAAAATTGTGGAAAAAACTGAAATTTTCTTGCATTATTCTAAGAGAATATTATTAGCAATGATAATAAATTGTTTTAAAAATTATGTTTGTTAACATTAGTAAACTCTCATAATAACCCTGATAACTCTTACTCCTCTCTCTAATTAAAAATTGGACAAAAAGTGGACAATTTTTCAAAAAACTGTGACTTACTATCTCCATTCTAAGAGAAAATTGCTAAAAACAATAATTGATAAAAAAAATTATTCAAACATCTAATTATTAGTATAAAGTAGTACTTTATGTATTACGAACAATTTGAATTTAAAAACCCTACAAAAATCATAAGAAGCGCCAAAAATGTGCAAACCCAGTTTTTCACTTATGGGTTTTGTTTGGGACCCTATGATAAAGACTCATAGGGGTGATATTTGAAAAGTAATATTTTATTCGAATTCTGTGGCTAATTGTGAAGAAAATGTTGAGCTTCAACTCGATTCAGCAGATATTAAGGATTCTGAATAAAATTTACAAAAACGTATTTTTTCTTATGGGAAATACCGGTTGAACTTCAATATCATTTTTTGAAAAAAAAATGGAATTATTTTTGTGTGGATTCGAGCAAATTTACGGGCTTTATTCATAAAAATTCGAAATTTTTTTTTGGATCACCCTATTCTGCATGCTCGTATCCGCTTCATGGGGAGGCGTGTACAAGGGTAGATAGTAAGCACTGCGATAAGCAGGAAGGTCTAGAGATCAAGATAGAAAAACAGGTAGTGAGTGACAGCTAGAAGATATCAGAATTTTTCCCCATAATATCTGCATTTCCTGGACATGAAGTCAGTCTTGCTTGTCTGCTCTCTCGTGCAACATCATCATCACCGTGTGCTTTTCGTCGTATAATATAAAAACATAAAACTTTTTGAGTTTTGTGCAATTGTGGATTAATATAAAAAGTGTATTTGAATCAATAAAAGTTTTATACCAAAAATCAACTTCAGTTCGATAGTTCTATATAAAATGTCTCTTGAAAAAGAAGTAGCCGAGATTGTTAGTGCACATCAGCAGAAGGATGACCGGGCTATAATTCTAGCTGGTATAAGAGACTATGTAAACCAGTGTGACACATTTGGACACCTAGCTGGGGTTGTACATGAAGCAATTGTGAAAGGTGACGATCTGCCTGTCCTTATGGTCTTGAGGAGATATCAGGAGTTACAGAGGGAAACAAACTCAAAAATTAATGAGTTGCGTATCACTGTAGGTACGTCAAGTATCTTTTATATTTTTTATAATAGATTTAATACTTTCACGATGATTTATCATGATAAATTTAGAATTTCAAGCATTTTCGGGTTTCAATCGTGTGCGAAACTATGAATCTTGCCTGTGATTGGCCAGAGCGCCCCATGGTAGGGACTGGTCGAACTTGATTGGCCAATCAAGTCCTTTTCGGAAAACCCGGGAGGACGGAGAGCCAAATCGGATTGGTATTTTATCCATTGTCCCTATTGATGTTATTAGGGTGTTTTAAGATTTCGATTGCTTTTCTATGTTTTATTAGAAAAGTATTGTACCTTTTTGCGATGAAGGTTGTTTTTTCAAATAAAATGCTATGTCCTGTTTCGATATGATGTTCAGCTAGTGCTGATTGCGTGAAATGTATTAGCCTCACTTTACTCTCACGTTCCTTTACATGTTGGCTCACCGCTCTCCCGGATTCTTCAATATAAACTTCGCCACAAGAACAAGCGATTTTATACACTCCCGGAGCACTGAGAGATACCTTTTTATTTTTAGGGTTGTTTAGAAGTTGTCTTTTTTTTCACAGATGGTTTAAATATCATTTGGATGTTGTGTTTGTTGAGAATTTTTTCTATTTGTTCTGTGATACTTGTTTTTTGTAATGTATTTTCTTATTGCTTTATCAATTTGTTTGTTTGTTTGTCAGCAATATTCATCGTTTTGCACACGATTGCAATCCAAAAAAGCTTTAAATTTTAAATTCATTATATTTTTGATGTTTTTAATCCTAATATGCTTGTAAGCAAAAAAATATGTTAAACTTTTTTTCTTTTATTGCAGAACGGATTCAAGCCACAAAAAGTAGGACTCAGATGGAGGCTGATGCAGGTTACTACCACAGCATTAGAATTCGGATGGAGAAAGATCGAACAAAGGCTGAAGAAACTTTAAGAAAGAGGCAAAACCGGAATTCTTCTGGGAACATTTTGGGTTGAGAAGTCTGTTGAAATATTATGTTTCTATAATTTGTTTTTTATTTCAGGCGTTTATCAAATAAAATCTAAAAACAAATTTTGACCTTGAAGCATTGATGTTATTCATGGTATTATTATTACCCCATGACAAAATAATTGAAAACAGTTTTGTAGATATTTTTTGGGTGAGCAACTTTTGTCAATTTTTTTTGTCTTTTGTGTCGTTTTTTCCAAAAATATTACTTTTTAAATGTTCAATGTTTTTTTACGATTAAAACAAAAAGTACACTTTCTGTAAAAAAAAATTCACAACAAAGTAGATATTTGTTCGGTGAACAATTATTGTTCTACATTTTTTTTCGAATCTGCCATGGTTTGACTACAAAATGGAATCTTTCATCTTTGCTCATATTTTTGCGAGTCAAACGAAAAATATTTTATCTCTTTGATTTGAATAATTTTCATTCTCAACATTTTTGTCATATCTCGTATAATTTTACTAATAACAGGAATTTTTGATTTTTCAAAAAGGATTTTCGATGGATAAAGCCAGAATGCCAATATGCCAAAGGGCAGAATTTTGCTTAGTAACTTTTTTTCGTGTCTAGAATACTTTCACCAAAAAAAAGGGAATTATTTATTTTTAATAATATTTTTCACGACTACCGCAGAAACTATGCGTCTCACTAAAAAATGGTCCTAAGAAAATTTGGATATATTATTTCAAATTAATGAAAAATAATTTAAAATGGAGAAATGTATATTAGACTCTAATTTACAATAAAATGATAAAATGAATACATTAGCTAACTCATAAAAATAATAAACTTTATTATTATTATACCGAAATTTCGGTACGAATAGTCAGATATTTTCGGTATGAATACACATAGACATTATCGCATTTAAAAAAATATATCATTTGTGACCAGACTTTTTAAAATTAAAGGTCAAAGATCGACAACTATAATTTAGTGATTGTGGATTCTCTTTAGTTAAAGCTCCTTATTTTGCATTAAACTTTATTCTCAGCTACCCTGAAAAATGTATCATTTCAATAAATTTATATTATTACAATCCATAATATGCATTTATATTTAAACAGATGTGTTTTCATTGTCTTGTTTTTATAATTAAATAAAGTGCGCATCCTATGAAAATAAAAAAACAATTTTTTTAATTAACATTTTATTGCACCTGATGTCGTTTTTCCAAAAATTTCATTTGTTTATTTTCAAGATTATTTTTCGCAATTTAAACTAAAAATACGCATTCTATCAAAAAATAAATTATAACAAATTTGTAGATCGTTTTTTTGCGAACAACTTTTGTTTACCCATTTTTTCCATACCTTGTGTATTTTTTTCTAAAATTTAAGTTTTTTATTGTCAATGTTATTTTTCAGATTAAAACAGAAACATGGCGTTTTATGAAAAATAATTGAGAATAAATTTGTAGTTCTTTTTTGGTAAACAGCTTTTGTCCTTAGATTTTTTTCGTAGCTTGTGTCGTTTGTCTTTTGTTTATGCATCTTAAAAATAGAAGAGGTTTCAATTGTAAATCTACAAAATTGAAAATTTTTAAATTGCAAATCGTTGAAATTAAAGAATTTTCAGTTGTAAATCTTCAAAATTGAACTATTTTTAAAAAATGTTATAAATTGCACAGGTTTAAAATATCAATCTTAAGAATTAAATAATTTTTAATTCTTTATTTTCAAAAATTCAAAAAATTTTAATTTTTAATCTTCGAGATTGTAGAACTTTGAATTGGCATATCTTTAAATTCCTTGAAATCCTTCATATTCTATGGATATCATACATAATCTCGTAAAACCTTATTGAAAACGTTGAGTTACCTGAAAATCCCTTGAAATCTTTTAAAAACGGTGTTTTTTTCATAGCTTGTGTCGTTTTTCTCAAAGTCCATTTTTAAAATTTTATTTTATTTTTCACGATTAAAACAAAAACTACCTTTTCTATTAGAAAATGATTAATGACAAATTTGTAGCCCTTTTTTGGGTAAACAATTTTTTCATCTTTATTTTTTTCGTAGATTGTGCCGCTTGTCCAAAAATTAAATTTCATTATTTTTAATGTGGTTTTTACGAATAGAACTGAAACTATACGTCATATCAAAAAGTAATTATTGACAAATTTTTGGATCTTTTTTGAATGCACAATTTTGGTTGATTAATATTTTTTCGTATTTCGCATAGTCTGACCGCGAAATGGAACTTTTGATTTTCCATTATTTTTTTGTGCGATACAAATTTGAATTTTTACTTTTTCAAAAAAATTCAAAAAGACGTTATGACAATCTTGTAGGTTGTTTAAAAATCAACGTTTTTCTCCTGTTGACTTTTGTTCATATCGTGCGTTGTTTGGGTTGAAATTTTCATTTTCGTTTACTTTTTTGAATATTGTAAATGCTATAACTTCGGACATTTTTTCCCATTAGAAAAAGGTCTCAAGATAAATTGTTTGTCTCTTTAAGTACTACAAACAGTCGTACATACAATTTTCATATCCTGAAAAATGTCGTCTTAAAATTTTTGAAAGTGCTCTCACTTTTTAAATTTTCATTCAAAATAGCGCTTCGCGCCCGATAATGTATTTATCTGGCGCTGCGCGCTTGGTTTTTGTATTTTCCCCACATTTGTGCACAGACCTTTCAAAATTAAAGGTCAAATCATCGACAACTGTAATTTGGTGATTGTGAATTCTCTTTTGTTAAAGCTCCTTCGGCTTTAACGAATACATTCTCATCACGAGTCTCGTGCTTCGCACTTGATTTTGTCCAAAATATGAACTTTTCTACATTATATTCAGCACTTTTATATCAAATGTATATTACATTTATTTATGTACGTTGGCCTGTGATTGCATATTTAGATATTGCACAATAAAGTACAAATTATATTTATCATCATTACTTTGATATTTGTTCCAGATTTTGCATTTAATTTTATCCTCAGCTACCGTGAAAATTGTATATCATTTCAATAAATGCATTTATATTACAAACAGACGTATTTTCCTTGTGTCTTTTTGATAATTGAAAAAAGTGCGCACCCTATAAAAAACAATATTGTTATTATGCATTTTACTGCAACTTGTGCCGGTTTCCCATAAATTCAATTTGTTTATGTTCTGTGTTATTTTTTACGATTTGAACCAAACACAGAAAAAACTGAGGGATCAGTAATGCTGCGGCTCAAGTGAAATTTGGGATCATTTAGAACTTAGGCTCTAAAGGAACTCTTATTTAGGGTTCCTTTTTAGTTTGTTTATATCCGATAGATGGCCATCGGCGGTTTCCGACGTTTTCAACTACGCATGTGCCGGGAAGCGCGGGCCTATTTGAAATCAATAAATACTATGAACAGTCACACAGATAAATGTTAACAAAATTTTTTTTATTCTTATTGAAAACAAATTAAATTGAATTATAGAAATACCTAGCTTCTTGAAAAAATTTTATATTTACCTAATATTGCAAGTGTATATTGTATCATTTTAAATAGTCCCGCACTTTTTGGGCATGCGCAGTGGAAAACTTCGGAATTGCAACATAACCTTAAAAATTGTCACATTTCATGTGCGATATCTTCCTTTCAAGAATGACTAATGTCTATGATTTTAGTTTCTTCATTAATTTTTTTCCAATGCAATATTATTTAATTCCAATTATAAAGCATAATGTGCATCATTAACTTGTGCGATCTTTGAAGTGAGTCAAGGCAGTAGTGTGAAAAAGGCTCTATTAGAACCATTTGAATCCACACTTGGGTTCATTTAGAAACCATTTATCATTTTGGGTTCCTTTTCAGCAAGAGAGGTTCCTTTTTGTTGCAGCTCCTTTGGAACCAAAAATTGGTTCTAATAGAAACCCCAGTTTTTTCTGTGAAAATATGCATCCTAGCGTGAAGTGGTTCTAAGAAAATTTGTAAATGTAATTGAGGCGAAAAAGTTTCTTAGATGAAATGTCATTGTAGAGTGTATCGTTTTTCCAAAAAGTTGATTTTTTTCATTTTAAATATATTTTTATAACAAAAGTTTATAACGAATTTTTGGTTGAACAACTTATGTCTATTTATCTTTTTTCGTACCTTGCGTCGTTTTCCCATTTTTTTTCATTGTTAACATTATTTTTCACGAATGAAACAAAAATTACGCATCCTATCAAAAAATGATCAATGAAAAATTTCTAGCTCTTTTCTGAGTGAATAACATTTGTTTATTAATTTTTCTCTTGGTTTGTGTTGTTTAACCAGAAATTTAAATTTTCATTCTTAAATCAGTTTTTTACAAATGAAACAAAAATTACGCGTCCCATCAAAAAGTGATGAATAAATTAATATAAATAAAAATTTAAATTTTCGTTTTTCAAGAAAATTTAAAAAACTTTCATAACAATATTGTAGGGTGTTCAAGAAGAAACATTTTTTTCCACTTGAGTTTTTTTTATATTGTGCGTTGTTTGGCTTAAAATGTCCATTTTCGCTTGTTTCTTGAAATTTTGTAAATGCTATAAATTCGGTAATTTTTCTTCTATCAAAAAAAGTCATGGGAATATTTTGTTTGCCTATTTGGGTCCATTTGAGTCCATAGAATTTTTCAATGTTGAAAAAAAAGTGTTCTCAAAAATTTTCAAAATGTGCTCACTTCTTGAATTTTGATTCAAAATGGCTAGCTAGCGAACTTGACCTTCATTATAGGACACTTAAAGAGTTTTAAATAAATAAATAATTGTAAAATTATTTAAACAAATTATTTTATTGTTATCATTGATCAAATAGCTCATAAAGTCTAGAAAACTGAAAAAAAACAATATTTAAACAAATTAAAATTGTTTAAACATTTAAATATTATTTAACAAATGACTCTGATTTTATGGTAAGTAATCCAAACATCCTAAAAATTCCCATCTAACAATTTTTTTCTGTTCATATAATCAAAGTGAATTCAATTTCATGTGTAATTAACTTTTTCCATTAGAATTGGTTGAAATTGACTGAGTTATAGAAATTGAAGCTAACTTACTTTTATTTTACAATAGAATGAATAAATTTTCAACAAAATAGTTGAATTTTTAAAAGGAATTGTTGAATTTTCGACCTACAGAAATGAATTGTCAACCAAAACTTGGAAATTAAATTTTCAGTTAGGAAGTAAATTTTCAGGCAAAGAGATGAATTTTTAAATAAACTGATGGAATATTCAATTGGATTGCTTGAATTGTCAGTTAAAAAAACTAATTTCAAAACAAGAATTTTCCAAAAATAGGTAAATTTTCAAGTCGAAAAAATAATTTTTTAGCAAAAAAAAATGAGTTTCCAAGAAAGTAGTAACACTTTTAACCTACTAGGTGAATATTCAACTATGGCGATGAATCTTCAACCGGTATAGATGAATTTTAAACCCTAAAGATATAGTTAAATTTTGAGTTCAAAAAATTTACTTTCATTCAAAAAAAGAAGAATTTCTAACTGAAATAGTTAAATTTTCAGATATAAAAAGTTATTTTTAACCAGAAAAAGAACAATTTCAACGGAATAGGTCAATTTTCAACGTAAAATATGAATTTTTATTAACAATGATAAATCTTCAACCCAAAAAATGAATTTTTATCGAAGGAATTGAATTTTTAAAAAGGTAGTTAAATTTTTAACCAAAATCAGTATTTAAATGTTTGCGATGGTCTGAAATGATCGTCTGAATACAATTTTCAAAATTTTATGTACATATGTTTTCACTGATTATAAGATTTGTATGAAAGGTTATTAATAATTTAAATTTTAAGTAATGCAATTAAAAATTTTATAAATATGAACTTTGCTATAATTTTTTCATAAGCTTATTAATAAATTAAAATATTCAAGAATGAAAATTGAAATTTAAAAATAATTTGATTGTTTCTTTGAAAATAATTGTATTGAATTACATAAAGATTGAATTTAAATTGTTTTAGATTCAGAAACATAAATTAATCATTTACTGTCAGGCCATGTAATTGCACACTGGATATAATTTGCATAATGAAAGTTTATTTAAATTTGAAATACCACTAAAGACATTATTTTTGAAATGATTCTGATGTTGTGAAACGAGTGTCTGTATTAAATTTTCAAAATTATATATTAATATGTTTTTATTTTTTTCTGGAATTAGTATGGTAGGTTATTAAAATATATTAAATTTTCAGAAATGATAGTGATTTTTTTCCAAATGTAGAATCAAAATTATTAAAATGTTTAAATGAAAATTATATTTGGATGTTTTTTATGTTATAAACAGATTAATTAATTATTAGCTGATTCTTTTTTTCAACAATTTTAAATTACATGATGATTGAATTTTAATTGCTTTTGCTTAGGTAACATAAATGGATTATTTACTTCAAGGTTGTGTAATTGACTATTGGCTATAATTTGTGTAATAAAAGTTTGTTAATGTTTAAAATACTACAATTATACATATATATATATATATATATATATATATATATATATATATATATTTTACTTTTGCGATATTGTGATATGAGTATCTGAATGTCGATTTCGAAATTATGTGCATATATATTTTAATTTTCTCTGAAATAGTTTAAAGACTTATTAATAATTAAAATTTTCAGAAAAATACGAAGTAAAAGTTATTTGAATGATTCAATGAAAATAATTCTTCAATGCTTCTTGTGTTATGTAATGATTAATTCATTATTGTCTATTTAATTTTATTACTAAATTAAATAACATAAATATTTAATTTCAATCTTTCTATATCAAGTAACATAAATTGATTATTTACTATAAGGTAATGTGATTGAATCTTGCATATAATTAGTATAATACAATTTTTTTTTAAACCTATCCCGATTACAATGATGTAATTTTTTTATAATATTTATGATGTCAAATGAGTATCCGAATTTAATTCTCAAAATTATATGTACAACGTTCATGAGTTTTATTTTTTTTCAGAAAATTAGTATGAAAGTTTATTGATAGTTAAAATTTTCAGAAATAAAATTTCAAGATTAAAAAAAATATATAAGGTGAAATTTATTTCAATTTTGTAATGAAAGTTATTATTTAAGACTTTATTTTGTAAAATGACTGATTGATTATTATTGATTGATTAATTTTTTTCACAATATTAAATGTTGTACATATTGAATTACAATTTTTTTTAATTCATTAACATGAATTGATTATTTACTTTAAGGTTATGTAATTGAATATTGCGTATAATTGGTATAATAAAAGTTTATTTATATTTAAAATATCCCTATTCCAGTGACATAATTCTTAAAATGTTTGTGATGATGTGATATGATTACTCGAATTCAATTTTCACAATTGTATGTACACATGTTTTCATTTTTTCTGGAATTAGTTTAAAAGGTTATTGATAACTGAAATTTTCAGAAAAATATAAACTCAACATTATTTGAATGTTTCAATGAAAACAATGATTTAATGTTTTTCATGTTCTGAACTCATTGATTATTCATCAGCTGATTAATTTTTTGCACAATATTAAATTACTTAAAGATTGAATTTCAATTTTTTAATATTAACTAACATAATTTGATTTTTTACTTGAGGGTGATGTAATTGAATATTGGCTATCATTCATATGATAAAATATTATTTATTATTTTCAAAATACCTCTATTCCGATTTGATCATTTTTGTACGTTTTCGTGGTGTTGTGAAATGATTATCTGAATTCAATTTTCAAAATAAGGTTTTAATTTTTTATGAAATTAGTTTAAAAGGTTGATAACACTGAGAATTCTTTCAGAAATATAAAATGAACATTATTTAAATGTTTTAGAGGGAATAATTGTTTATTGCTTCTTATGTTGGAAAATGAATAATTAATTATCAGCTGATTAGTGCTTTTATAATATTAAAATATATAAAGATTGAACTATAATTTTTTTCTGTTAAGGAGCATTAACTGAGAATTGGATCAGAGTAGGAATTTTCAAATTATATGTATTAATTTGTTAATGATTTAGCGATGTATATTGATGCTTGCATTACAAAAAATGCCCGTGAAAGTAACAGTAAATGTCATTGTACAAAAAAATTTTTTTTTCTTCAAAATACTGAATTACATTCACTGAATACATTCTGTGAGAATATAATTTCAGCAGAAATTTGATTAGTCAAGAAATTTGAACGGGTAAATAGTGATTCGAAAATTGAGTGAAGGAGAAAAATGAACACAAAAATTGAGCGCGCGCACGTAATAGTCTAGTATTTTGATAAATTAGTCTGATGAGGTTGGCGAACCAATGCCAACGAATCCTCGCACATTTTACCAACATATGAGTTTTTGACTCTTTTTGTCTTTATCAATCGAAATTGCTTCTTGAATTAAACTATGGAAGGCGAATTTTTGGTTTCTTCAATGAATGAGAGTCTTGGATCGGAGACAGACTCAACACCACTGGTAACATCAAATTTTTTCCAATATATTGACAAACATTATGGACCCAGCATCAAAAACGCTCTTAAAAAATGTTCTACGGTAAACCGAAGATTAGCTGAAGCGACACCTAAGCGAAAATTTTTGTTGAAATGCAGAAGTAATGACGTTGTTCCTCAACATATTTTAGACCTCAGCAAACGACAAAAAAATGTTTTATTTCAAAGTGTTACTTGTCGAAAACAACTCAACAAGTTTAATCATTATTATTCTTGGAAATTACTGAAAAAAAAAAATTGAAATTTCAGATATAAATTTTCATATTATTTTTTAAATAGAACCCTTGATAAAATAAGAAAAAACATTTTAGAATCTGAACTCAATGATAATATTAAAAAAAAGTTCTTTGATTTATCGTTAATTAAATTTAATTCTATTCATAAAAAATGTAACACAAAACACCAAATTGAATTTGAATCATTATATTTGCTAATCAATATAACCGATCGATGATAAATAAAGATCATTGGTTTGAAAATTTAACATAGACTCAAATACCACAAGACGTTATTGACATTGTCTCCTTGGGACCTAATTATAACCTTGCTTCAAAATGTTCAAAACAAGAAGTTATTGATACTATCAAAAATGTAGAATCAGTTCTTCAATCGTCAGATCTACATAATGACCTTAAAAATGAAATTAGAGACAAATTAACTACTAATATTAACAACACTTTGAAAAGAAATGTTCATATAACCAGAGAAGACAGAGGAATCTCAAAAAAATTATATAAGACAAAAACTGTTTTGAAAAATAACTCCGATATCTTTTTTACGAATGCTGATAAAGGTAATCTCACCGTTTGTTTGAACAAATCAGTTTATAACTTAAAAATGACCAATTTGCTTTCTGACACATCTACTTACATTCCTATAAACAAAAACCCTTTAAAAAACTACAGACAGACATATCAAAAATCTTAGAAAATGTCAATGACAATAATTTTTTAAAATATGAAGACCATAACAATGAATTTATTTTAACTGATGCAGTTCTGGCAAAATGTTATGGTCTGCCAAAAATACATAAACAAGATGTCCCTTTCCGTTCGATTATTTCTCTTATTAACAGTCCAACACATTTTTTAGCCAAAATAATTTACGATGAGTTAAAAATTGTATAACAACTCCCATTTCACATGTCAACAATAGTTTCGAATTAAAAGAAAAAATTAAAGATATATATATATATATATATATATATATATATAGACGATGATTATGTTCTCATTTCACTTGATGTTAGTTCATTGTTTACAAATATCCCTTGTAACTTAGTTTTACAAAGTTTGGAAAAAAGAGTTGAATATATCCACAATCAATGTAAGATTCCATTTAGCGACATCACAACTTGTACGAAATTCCTTTTTGAAAACACTTTTTTTATTTTTAATAACGATATTTACAAACAAATTAATGGCACGCCAATGGGCTCTCCAATCTCACCTTTATTTGCAGATGTCGTAATGGATGATTTGGAAGTGGCATGTCTAAAAAAATTGAAAAAAATTCACGATTGTGTTCCTTTGCTATATTTTAGATATGTGGATGACATGATCATATATGCATTAAAAATAAACATATTGATACAGTTATTCAAGTTTTCAACTCTTATAATAAAAATTTAAAATTTACCTTTGAATTAGAGAAAAATAAAAGCATTAATTTTTTGGACATGATGTTAATTAGAAAAGATAATCACATTATCACCAATTGGTTTCAAAAACCTATGTCATCTGCAGACTAATTAACTTTCTTTCACATCATCCTATACAACAGAAAAAAAATATAGTGTACCTACTTGTTGACAGAGCTATATTATTATCTCACAATAATTTTCACTCAGATAATTTAAAAATAATTAAACAGTTATTGATTAATAATAATTATCCAATTGGTTTTATTGAAAAAAACATAAATGTCTGCATGAACAAAACTAAATATCACTCTCACAACAAGGTAGTACACAATAATCAGATTCGTTCCAATGTATATCAACTTAAAGTTTGCCTTCCTTTTTCTAATAATTTTACACAATTGTCTAAGATTTTAAATAGCTATAGTATTGCTACGATCCCTACAATTAAGAAGGGTTTAAATTCTGTAATAAAATTAGGAAAAGATATTTCTAAAAAATTGGAATAAACAAATTTAGTTCATAAATTTTCTTGCAAACAATGTCCTGCATCTTATGTGGGTGAAACAAAAAGATCTTCAAGAACTCAAATCAATGAACATATCAATAGGAAAAAAGCAGAGTTGGTCGGTTATCAACATCAACATAATTTTGGTCATACATTTGATTGGGACAATGTAAAAATTGTAGATCGAGAACCTGACTATAAAAAAAGAATGATTTCAGAGATGATCCATATTAACAGCGGTTCAAATAATATTAATAAGAAAGAAGATATTTATGCTCTTAGTAAAATATATTTCCCATTATTACAGAAATTAAATTTGGGTGTTTAACTTACGACGAGATAGAATTCAATGTGTATTATCTATGACTATGTGTATGAGTACGTGTATATAATAACGACACAAGGTTTTGTTTCTTCAGTTGACTTTAGACTGTCATTTCAGTCGACCAAAAATGGGTCTTTTACATTTATTAAAATTAGACGCGTTAGAATTTATGTTTTAACTAGTGAATGTCAAAGGTAATTTTTTAAAATTTGTTTTTAACTTATACTATGTACCTGTAAAAATATGTGATATTTATGTGGTGTTTCTTTATTTTAATAAATTAGCCTGATGAGGTTGGCGAACTAATGCCGAAATGAAGATCAGCATCTTATTCATTACCTGCATGGGTTTCATTGTGTTAACCAGTAAGTGTAATATAATGTACCTAATATAACATTCAGGTAGCGTCTATTACCTCATGTATATATATATATATATATATATACATATTAATATATTATTATATATTAATATAATATATATAATATATGTTATATATATTACATATATTTTTTTTTCATTTTGCAGTTTTAATAGAATCAGACATGAAAAATGTTCATTTCCGTCAAATTAATACCGGACAGAAAATTCCGTAACACATAGGTATTACAAGTGTTTATTAGGGTGGTTATTATTCATACTTGGTGATTTTTTTTCGAATTTCTCTGCTCTTACCCCCCACTTTTGTTCGAAAGCCAAAAAAAATCTTCTCAAAATTTGAGCAAAATCGGTTAATATTTAGGGGTGGCGCAAAGACGATGAAGTTTCCCATTGATTTAATATGGGAAAAAGTCAGCTTTTTGGTCCAAAAATCTACTTTTTTTTTAAATTCAACTGTATTTTTTAATATTTGTCTTTTCGATTTAAAAAATCATCTGTTTTAGTAAGACATTAATCTTTCTTGTATGGAAATACAACTGTTTGATTGAAAATTAAATAATTTTTTTGAAAAGTCATCCTTTTTGCATGAAAATTCAACTGTTATTAAGGAAAATTCTTTTTTTTTTGTTGAAAATTCAAGTAACTTCGTAGAAAATTTACTTCTCATTTAAACTATTTTGTTTGAAAATTTTGTTCGAAGAACTTTGTTAAGAAATCATTCTTTTGTTGAAGATTCATACTTTTAGTTGAAAAAATTATTCTCTTTGGTTAAAGTTTTACTATTTAGTTGAAAACTGATCTTTTTTAACTGAACATTTAACTGCGTGGTAAAAGTTGAACTATTCTGTTGACATTTTTTTTAATGAAGCTTTATCTCCTTGGTTGAAAATTGAACTGTTTTGTTGAAAATTAATTTTTTTGCTGAAAATTCCTATTTTTCTGGTTGAAAATTCAATTTCTGTACAGGAAATTTGTCTTTTGGCTTCAAGGTTCAACAATTTAGATGAACTTTTTTTTCTTCCATTACTGAAAAATCTTTATTATTTGAAAATTCGTCTTCTTGTTTTTAAAATTCATTTTTCTTTTAATGAAATTTCATCCTTCTTGGTTGAAATATCAACTATTACATTTTTTTGTTGCGTATTTGTCTTTTTAGGTTGCAAATTCAACTATTTCGTTGAAAATTTAATTGTTTTGTAGAGAATTCAATTATTTTGTAGAAAAAAAGTATTTTCATAAGAAGTCATCTTTTATCATAGAAAAGTCACTTTTTTGTATAAAATACATAAATTTGAAAATTGTCAATTTGTATATGAATGTTAATGGTAAAAAAAATTAGTTAAGGAAAAATCATAGAATTTTGAAAATGAAGTTTTCACCCTGTAAAGCATGTATTATCTTGAATACAACCAATTTCCACTAGTTTCAAGTCCCATATCTTATTATTTCTGAAAACCATAATTACGTACAGCAAAAGATGGTTGGGAGGGGGGGGGGGAGTATAAATATTTTGTTATGGTTCGTTACAGGGGGGAGGGTTTTTTTTGGAAAGGGTCGATTATCCGTTACGTAATTTAAGTACGGCCCCTTGCATATTTGAAGCATGAATAATTAATTTAAATTTCTTCTTGCATTTTATTGTGAAAAACGACCCGCTAAGCCCCATTTTAAAAGAAGTTACTTACAGATATTATTGCTGTGCACAAAAAATGAATAAATCTTTTTTTTAATGAACTAGATGCAATGCGACGTGGAAATGAAGTTCCTCCACCATTCATATATACTTTTTCACAAAACGCCCACATTTCCGTGAAGATGCATGGTGCCTATCATATTGAAACTGGACATATTAGAGAGCGTTCTGACAAAGATGGACCGTTGCGGTAGGTGAATGATCCTGCAAGAGCACCTTGGGTACCAGAGCGCTTGATTTCGTTGCACCTCTCCAAGCTCTCAATAATGTACAATTTAATCAAAATGAACAATCCACTTGTTTTATAAGAGACGGCTCAAGGATTGTGTGTATGCTACTCTAACACCTGAGGCCTCATGGCGTCAGCTCCCAAGATCTGAGACCTCAACTTCTTCCAGCCTGGGTCGAGAATAGCCTTCGTGCACCACGCCTGCCCAGATAGGGGAAATCAACTCAATCGCCACATGTTCGAGTTCCACCACCACGTCCCTCTGCTCAGGTCCAGAGGCTTGGGGTGGTGGACGCTCCCGCAAAGTTCAATGAGTAGAGGTCGCTGGTGGAGAAAAAATCCCATCTGGCAAATAAACTATTGCGATGAAATTTCCCCTATCTGGACAGGCCTGTCCTGCACAGTGAAGACTAGAGATTTTTTTACGGTATCATTTTTTTCGTGTCCTGTTTTTGAATAAGATTACTTCATGCTGTTATTTTTAATGTAAAACAAATGGATCTGGGTTGCGACCAGTGGTCCCATTTTAGTACCACTCGAGACTGGATTTTCTGAGTCTTAATGTAATACCTGAAACTATCCCTAAAATAATACTATGTTTTCAAGGTGTTCGCATAAGAAAATCCCTTGCAGTGCGCTGGAGACGTCTCACGGACGTGTCGTTCGCGCACGAACTCATAACGCCAACCAATCGCGTGCAACCTGCCGACCGCTCGGACTGCAGCAGCACGACAGGTTACGCGCGATTGGTTGGCGTTTTGAGTTTGTGCTCGGACGGCACGTCCGTGAGACGTCTCCAGCGCACTGCAACGGATTTGTTTCTGCGAACACCTTTACAGTGGGTAAGAGCACAAATTCTTGGCACCTTAGTCCTATTATTGGCATGCCAAAAACCGAAATGGATTTATTTTATTTTAGATACATGCTTCATTGCACTGAATAATTAAGATTTGCATTATATAACAAATGATAGTAGAATTAAACTAATCGAGGTAAAACATGCTTAAAAATGTATTATCTATGATATCAGATAACGGTGCCAAGAATTGGTGCCCCCATCCTACTTATGGTTGGAAATGTATGTTTCTGCTTGAAAATCCAACAGTTTTTCCCATTTTTTCGCTGTTTTGGCTGAAAAATTGTTCTCAGTTGAAAATTCGTCTTTTTGGTTGAATCTACTTATTTTTATTAAAAATTAAAATATTTTTTGGTAGGAATATTAACTTCTACATGTTGTGTTCTGAATTCATGTTTTTAAAATAAAAATTCAATTACTCGGTTGAAATTAGAAATTCATTTGTACTTCCGTTTCCCGCGTGAAAGTGTGTGGCAGCGGTGAGATTTGGTGTTGAGTTTTTCTGATAATTGTGGTGAAATTTGAGGTGAGTGGATTGTCGATGTGTGTAGAGGGGTTCGCTTGTGAGGGATTGATTGAGATATTGAAAGATTGACAAGGGGGTGAGGATATTTTTGGGAATCAAGACAGATTTGTGTGGAAGTTGAGGTTAGGTGTGGTTGGCGGGATTGTTTTAATTGGATTCATGGCTAGCGGAGCGAATACTATTAAGGAAAGCAGGGATTTGGATCACGAAGTTTTCGGTACACCGAAAGGGGAGAACAAAGAAAGGACGGCAGTGACGACAAGGAAGATATAGGGGCAAGCTTGAAAATCCAAAAATGTACAGATCGCCGCCGGAAGAACATAGCTTTGTTGAGAAGGATGGGAAAAATAAGGGGACAGAAAGAGGCAGAGATGAGGATAAAGGTCCGATGGAAAAGGAAAGATTGAAAGAAACGCGCGAAATGATGATAGAAGTAATGGGGATGTATGAAGAAAAGCAGGAGAAAAGGGTGGAGGAAATGAGGAGAGAATTTAGACATGAAATGGCCGAACTTAGGAAAGAAATGAGGAAATGGGGAGAAGTCAGGGAAAAGCTAGAGAAAAGGATGCAGATGTTGGTGCAAAGACTAGAAAAGAAGGAAGAGCCTAATAAAAAGGTAGAGGAGATGGAAGGTAGAATAAAAAAAAGGGAAAGCTCAAACCGTGAGTTTGGAGGTGGGGGGAGTGGGAATAAGGAGAAGGAAAGGCTGAAAAAAATAGAGCAAAGAATAGACAAAAAAAGAGAGAAGAAAGGAAAAGAAACATAGTGATAAAGGGTCTAAGATTAGAGGGGAAGGAGCTGAGGAAAGGAGTGGAAGAAGTACTATAAAGGATTGATGCTAAGGTAGAGATAGAGGAAGTGCGAAGTGTAGGAAGGGAAGAGCGAAGAGGGGAGAGTATGGTACTAGTGAAACTGAAGAAATGGGAACATAAGAGGGAAGTGATGACTAAGAAAAGGATGTTATATGGAAGCTCGGCGAGAATAGAGGATGAATTGACATGGGTAGAAAGGAACATGCAGTATAGGTTGAGGAAAATAGCGGAAGAGGAAAGAAAAAAAGGAAGAAGAACATGGGTTAAGTATGGGAGAATACAGATAGAAGGTGTATGGTGGAATCGGGATGAGGACAGAGAAGAGTTAGTAAAAAATGAGGTATCGGAAAACTAGGAGAGAAAGGAACAGGAGGTAAGGAAATAAGAAATAGTGAGAAACTAAAAGAGACAAGAAACGAAAGTAGGGAAGATTGGAGAATATGCTACTGGAATATAGCAGGCTTAGAAAAAAAGGATAGGGAGTTTATGCGAAATTTGACACAATGGGATGTAGTAGTAATGATGGAGATATGGCTAGATGAAAAGGAATGGGAAAGAGTAAGGGGTAGATTACCAAGAGGTTACAAATGGCAGGTTTAAAATGCAAAGAGGAAGAATAAAAAGGGCAGAGCAATGGGAGGAATGGTGATGGGAGTAAGAAACGAATGCACAACAGAGAATGGTCAAAAAGAGTTGAAAGAACATAAAGAAGGATTAATAGTAGAAGAGATAAATATGGGAGGAGAGAGGTGGAAGATAGTGGGGGTTTATGTGAACGGTGATATACAGGCGAAATCAGAGGAGATGAGAGAACTGATGGAAGAAAATAAGCAAGAGAGCAGGCTAATGATAGGAGGTGATTTTAATGCAAGAACAGGAGATAGAGGAGGAAGGGAATGGGATGGAGAGCAAGGAAGAAAATCCAAAGGCAAGATACTGAATGGGGCGGGAAAGAAGTTGTTAAAGAGCTTAGGGGAGATGGTATGGTTTATCCTAAACGGAAGTATAGAGGGGGATGAGAAAGTGGAATATACACGTTCAGGAGGGAAGAGGGGAACGGTAATTGATTATGTGGTAGTGGACGACGAAGTAAGAGAGAAGGTTAAGAAACTAGAGGTGGGGAATTATGTAGATTCGGATCACTTTCCCATAATAGTGACGGTAGAGGGAGAAATGAGTAATAACAAAAAGGCTAAAAAGGAAGCAAAAGTAAAAAGAGCAGGAAGAGGGGATTGGTCAATGGAAGGTAAAGAACAGTTTAAAGAAAAAGTCAGGAATATCAAAATGGGGAAAGGAAATGTAAACGAGGAAATAGAAATGATGGTAGGACCAATAAAAGGAGCATTAGAGTGCACAAGCAAAAAAGAAGTTAGTGAAGGAGGGGATAGTAGTGGATGAGATGAGGATTGTAAACAGAAGAAGAAGGAAGTGAGAAGGGTATTAAGAAAATGGAGAAAAGGGACAAGTAGTGGAGAAGAATATAGGAGAAAAAAGAAGGAGTATACTTAGTTGTGTTATCAAAAAAAAGAGGAGGAAAATAAAAGGTTTTAAAAAGAAGCGGAGAAGGCTAGGACGGAAGAGGAGGTTCGGAAGGTGGTAAATAAAGAGAAAAGAAGAAGGAAAAGAGTAAACCAGGATATTGAGATGATAGAATGGAAAAAATATTTTATGGAATTACTAGGAGGGGTAGAGAAGAAAGTTAAGAAAGGAGGAAGAGATGGTAGGGAAACAGATAAGGAGGAGGACATTACAAGAGAGGAAATAGTCAAGGTATTAGGGATGATGAAAGGTGGAAAGGCACCTGGTATAGATGAGATTCCAAATGAAGTATGGAAATATGGGGGGAGAGAATTAAGGGAATGGGGATGGATAATGTGCAATAGAGTATGGAGAGGAGAGGGCTGGCCAGAGTTATGGAAAGGAGGAATAGTGATCCCAATAGTGATGAAAGGCAAAGGGGAGGAGGTTGAAGATTATAGAGGAGTGACACTAATGCCAAGACTGTATAAAGTATATGTGACTGTTTTATCGGAGAGTTTAAAAAAAGAAGATGTGGAGAAAAAGATAGTCACCGAATCAGACACGGTTAGGAAAGGGATGGGGGTAATGGACAATATATATGTTCTGAACTACTTAGTAAATAAGAGTATTAAAAGGGAGAAAGGGGCAATGATAGCAGTGTTCGTGGACTTGAAGGCGGCGTTTGACTCATTAGACCAAGGCGAGATAGAAAAAGTTACGGTGAAGGAGGGGATAAGAGAGGGATTAACAAAGAGAGTATCGGGAATTTTCAGAGAGACAAAAAGCAAGGTAAAGGTAGGAGAGCAAGTGGGAGATTGTTTCTGGTTGGTGAGACGGGTAAGGCAAGGATGTCCTCTGAGCCCACTTTTATTTAATATATTAATATCAGTCTTAGAAGAAGAAATGAAGAGAAAAGGGTGGGGAGGAGTTAGGATAGGGAACAAAAAGATATATACACTGGCGTACGCAGGCGATATAGTGTTGATGGCAGAGGATGGAGAAGGTATGGCGGGCTTAATTACCGGATTAGAGAAATACTTAGATGGAAAAAAGTTGAATTTAAATATAGAAAAGACAAAGATATTGAGGTTTAGAAAAGAAGGGAGAAGAAAGAAAGAATGGACGGGAGGGGGGGGGGAGATGGAAGGGAAAAAAATTAGAAGAAGTAAAAGAGTTTAAGTATTTGGGATATACCTTGCAAACAAATGGAGATCATAGAGCTCATATAAGAGAAAGGATAAAAAAAGCAGGAGGGGTAATGAAACAGATATGGGGAATAGGAGAAAGAAGATTTAAAAAACATTGGAGAAGGAGAATGTGGTTATTTGATACGCTGGTATGGCCGGTATTAGGTTATGGAGCAGAGATATGGGGATGGAAAGAAAGGAAAGAGATTGAAAGTTTACAAGAAGATGTGAAGATGTGGAAGAGGTGAACGCTAGGGGTACACTGGAGGACGCTGGGATATATGGTGAGAGAAGAGGCGCAAATGGATAAATTAAGTACTATAGCGGGAAAAAGGACATGGAATTTTGAGACGAAGCTGAGGGAGGGAAAGGGAAAGGAAAAGGAAAGAGTTGGCGAGAAAGTGTTTGATGGAGGTAGAAGAAAGGAGAGGGAGGGCGATTGAATTAACGAGATGGGAGGCAGAAAGGAGGGAGTTCTTTAAGGCTAGAGATATAGAAGACGGGACTAGATACAACTATGAAGGAGAGGAAAAAAGGGAGAGAAAGACAATTAATAGAAAGATGGGGTATGATTGAGGAATCAAAATTTAATATATGGTATAAAATGATAAAAAAAAGAAAGAGTACCAAAGTATTTAGAAAAGGGATGGGGAGAGAAAAGATGGACAAGAATAGCAAGATTTAGATTGGGAAAAGAGGTAAGGGCAAGTATGTATTGGGAAAAGAAAGATAACAGGAAGTGCAGAATATGTGAATGGGAAGAGGAAACATGGGAGCATGTATGGGAAGGATGTAGGAGAGGAATGGAAGATAAAGGAAGCTGGCAAGAGAATGTGGTAAGGATTTTAGGGGAGGTTGGTTTGGGGGAAGAGTGGATGAAGGAGTTTGAGGATGCCAAGAGAATTTTTTTTTCGCCTTCTTGAATACTATAAATATCCGTCCATACAATTTATGAATGTTAAAAAAAAAGTGTTCTCTAAAATTTTCAAAATGTGCTCACTTTTTGAATTTTCATCCAAAATGGCTGGCTAACAAACTTGACCTTCAATTTAGGATACTTAAAAAGTATACCGAAGCCAAATCCAATAATTTAATTTTTTCGAAAGTGAATTAAAATTAAAATTTTGATCGCATAAAAAATAATGAAAAATCGAAAATTCCATTTTGTCGTCAAATCACGCAAGATAGTCAAAAAGATGAATCCACAAGAAATATGTACTCAGGAAAAATTTGAAAAATTGTCATTGATGACTTTTTTATAAGAAACGTAGTTTGAGTTTTATTCATGAAAAATACAACATTAAAATAGAAGAAATACATTTTTGGACAAAAAACACAATCTACAAAAAAAATGATACAACAACAGTTGTTGACCCAAAGAGGAGCTATGAATTTGTCATGGATTATTTTTTGATAGGATGCGTAGTTTTTGTTTTATTCGTAAAAAACAACATTCAAAATATAAAAAAATTAAATTCTTGGTTTTAATTTTTCGGTGTCAAATTTGGGACAATTATAATACTTTCTCAATCGTAAATGGTGAGAATGTAAAAAAAAAATTTTAGGACAAACGACACAAGCTATGTAAAAAATGAATATAAATAATCAGCTCATTCAGAAAAGAGCTACAAATTTGTAATGATTAATTTTTTGATAGAAAGCGTAGTTTTTGTTTTAATCGTAAAAAATAGTATTAAAAATAAATAAATTTAACTTGTTGAAAAACGACACAAGGTACGAAAAAAATTAATAGACAAAAGTTGTTTAGCCAAAAAAGATCGTCAAATTTTTCAATAATATTTCTTAGATGGGACGAGTAGATTTTCTTTTATTCGCGAAAAATAAGTTTGAAAAAAATTAAATTTTTGGTAAAACGACACGGGAGACAAAAAAAGAGAAGACAACAGTTGTTCAACCAAAAAAGATCTACAAATTTGTTATAAACGCTTGTTATACAAATATACTGGAAAGAAAAAAATTAACTTTTTGGAAAAAGGACACAAGCTTCAATAACAGTTTATCTAACAAAATTATTCGCCTAAATTATATCTACAAATTCGCCTAGAACCACTTTAAGTTCGGATACGTATTTTTAGTTCAAATCGTAGAAACTAACATTGAAAATTAAAAAATTAAATTTATGGAAAAATGACACAAGTTCTCATCAGCTTTCTTGAAAAAAAATCAAAACGTCAGAGCATTTAAAAAATTGTTGAGACCATTTTTTTCAAGATTCAAAGATTCCATCTACGGCTATTTGTAGTACTCGGGAAGTCGAGCAATTTATCCTCACGATTTTGTTTCCGTTTAAAAGAAAATTATCAGAGTTATAGCATTTTCAAAATTCAAAAACTTAACTTAAACTGAAAAAATGTTTTGGTTGAAAATTCAAATTTTTTTTTAATTCGTCTTACTGGTTTAAAAATTCGTTCCGTTTGTTGAGAATTTCATTATATAGTTGTTAAAAATACAAGTTTCCGGTTGAATTATAATCTGTTTTGGTTGAATATTCAACTCTTCTTGATTTTAAATTCAAATCTTCTTTAGTTCATGTATCAACCTATTAAATTTTTCGTTGAAAATTAATTTCTGTTTCGTTAAAAAATGACTGATTGTATAAAAATTAAATAACTTTTCGACGAATTCACTTTTTTGGTCGAAGATTCATCATGCTAGCTCAAAATTTATCTCTTTGGTTGAAAATGTAACTTTTTGACTAATGATTCACATATTTTGTTAAAAATTCTTATTTTTCGACGACTTTTGAAAGATTTCAAGAGAATTACAACTTTTACAAGATTCTTTGGAAAATTTTAAATCTTTTTTCAATTAATTTGAATGGAATATTTAAAAAGATTTCGAACAATTTTTTAAGTTTTTTTTTAAATTTCCAAAAAATAATCTGGAAGATTTTAGGCAATTTTTTTTGTTTATAAAGATTTCAAAAATTTTGGTTTGAAAACTTTGGATCATTTGAAAAAAATATATGAAAGTTTTGAGAACATTTCAAAAATGAATAAAAATATGAAAATATTTTGGAAAATTGAAAACAATATATAGATATTTGAAGTTAAAAAAAATTCAGAAGCTTTTTAAGAATTTTGAAGAGATTTTATAGAACTCAACATTTCTTTAAGATTCCTAAAAAAATAAAATTGATGATTTTTTTGAAAAACTAATTTTATGAGAATATTTAAAAAGATTTCAAAATATCATTTCAAGTTTTTGGAAAATATCTAGAAGATTTTGAAGCTATTTTTGTTCACATAGAAAGATTTTTCAAAATTTTCAGGAAAAATTTGCATTGTTTTGAAAGATGTTCAGAATTCTTAAAAAAATGTTTTGAAACGTCATGTTTTTGGACAATCTACTTTCATACAGTTCATATAGTTTTTACGAAAATTTGCAATTTTATCACAATCAGTGGTTTGAATTGAAAACAATTAATTAAAAAAAAAAAGAAACTTGCATTGAGACATTTTTTAAAAATGATTATTATTTTGGATACAAATAATAAATTTAAAAGATACATTAAACATTAAATAATGATATTGATTGAAAGAAAAATTTTTTCAATTATTCGAATTCAAGAATTTTCTAGTGTCGGATATTTTGTGATTTCGGAAATTTTCTATTTTAAATATATTTTTTTTTTATTTTACAATATCGGAATTTTATTTCCCCGGATTTTTCAGTCGTCCCATAAAGTTTATAATTAATTAATAAAATTAAAAATTCTAGGATAATAAAATACCTCAAAGTTCATGATATAACCGAATTTGAAAATTTCGGAAATAAAATTGACGACATCAAATTATGAAATTCCGGATCTGAACAATCAATATTTTGTTAATTAATAAAACAAAAAATAATAAATAAATGAAATACGTTTATTTGACAAAAATATTTCTTATTTCATGTATCATTTTTTATTTTACTATTTATCCATTTGAAAAAAGTTCAATGTAGAAATCATTTGTTCCGGTATTCTCATGATACAAGATAATTCAGATTTGCTGATAAGAAATTTTCGTGAATAAAGGCCACATTTTAGTAAACATAATATTTTGACAAAACGATGTTGACATTATTTCGTATGATATTTTTTACCTTTTTCTTATTTCTTATTAGTTCAATTTCAATTATTCAATAATTTCTATGAAAAATAGTAATTTGCAATTTTTCTATGAAATCAAGACAAGAAACTTGTTCCTCTCAGAAAGTTAAAATCAATTCTCTTGACGTTTTTTCTATCTTTCGTTTCTTTTTAAATTTAGAAAATCATATTACTTTATTTAAAAAACCGAAGAAAATGAATTTTCAACAAAGAAGTTGAATTTCGAACAAAAAAAAACGAGTTTTATTTCAGAAAAAAATATAATTTTTCTAGGAAAATACTAGTATTCTTAACCCAAGAAATGGATTTTCTACTACAATTATGAATCTCCAACCAAAAAGTACTATGCACATTTAAAAAAACCTGAATTAAGAAGAAAAAATTATTCTTACTTTGAATTTGAAAGGTAATTCATAAAAATATATTGAGCATAAATAAAATTTCTTTGATCAAAGTATTTAATTACTCTATAATTTTTAATAAATAATATTAATTGAAACCAATTTTTTCAAAATTATTCAAATTAGAGAACCAGCGTCGGATATTTTATAATTCTGCAATTTTCTATTGTGAATTTCATTCTTGGGAAATTTGCAAATCCGGAATTTTTATATTTCAAAAATTTTATAATTTCCGAAATTTTTTCTTTCAAATATTTTCTTTTTCGGGAATTTTACAACCCCGGAATTTTATTTATAGGGATTTTTCAATCGTCCTATAAAGTTCAGAATTAATTAGTGAAATTAATAACACTCCCGGAAAAGAAAATATTTTAAATATAATAATTTTGTAAATAAAATTGCGGAAAAAAAAACGGAAACCGTTCATTCCATATTCCCTTGATGATGATTCGACAATAACACATTTTCGTGTGTAAACACCACATTTTTGAAAATAACATATTTTCAGAAAACGAAGGTAACATTATTTCTTATGGCCTTCTTTTATCTTTTCCTTATTTCTCATCATTCTAAGTTATTCGATAACTGTAATTATTATAATAATTAATATAATAATAATTGATACAATAATATTATAACAATGTTTATTATATTTTTTTGCATAATTCAGAATTTTTCAAAAGTGTCCAAAAAACATATTCTCTTTTCAACTAAAAATGAAAATGTTAAATTTTCAGTTAAAAACGAATTTTCTACTAAAATAGTGAGTGTCTGGAACTAAGAAAATTAATTTATATCAAACAGTAGAATTTTTAAACGAAGAAATTAATAAATAAATTTTCACCACAAAATTTTTTTTTACCAAAGTATATCAATTCATCACCAAAAAGTTTAATTTTAAATAAAAAATGTCTTTTCAGCTAAATTGAGGAATCTTCATCAGTTGAATTTTAAACTTTTTAAATTCATATCTTTCTGGACGAACATTCATTTCTTTAATTAAAATTTTCAATACTTGGATGCAATTTTTTAAAATTAACCCTTTTTTTAAATATTATCTTCTTTGTTGAAAATTCAATTCAATTCATTATTTTTTTTTTCGTTAAAACCAGAAGCGTTGGTCAAACAATTTGAAGGAACGTTTTTCTTCTCTCGTTTCATATCATCCGTTTTTAAGCTTAAAATTTGCATTTTCCATTTGAACATTTTAAACAAATTTATTTTTATAAAAAAATATACGCACAATGTATCTGATGAGAATTAAAAAAGCAGTACAAATTTTAATATTGGAGAAAACTTTTCTTTTCATTAATTTCCGTCTTTTTTCTTTTTGTTAGTTGCTTACAGTATTTTAATAATCTCTTCAATAAAATGATATTGTGCTTTTTTAAGATTTTCTGAATTAATTTTTCACATGTAACTTTTTTTATTATAATTATAGATAATGGAAAATTATGAATATTCAGCAATTTATTTTATTTTTATTTTAGTTTCATTTTCGACTTCTATGACTTTTCAAATTTAAACTATTTTTGGATTATGCAATTCAAAATGATTTCATCATGGGCTAATTATTTTTAAAGAAAAAACTACAATTTTAATTAATATTTTGGCTTATTTCTAAATATTCCTTTTTACAATTATACAGCCTCACTTTTTTTCGAAAATAATTTTTTTTATTAGAATAATAAACAATGAAAATTATGAACATTCAGAAATTATGATTATGAACGTTTATAATTTTATTTCATTTAACTTTCAATTACATTTTCGATGGATATAACTTCCTTCTAATTGCAACTATTATTGCAATGTTAAACGATTGAAAATATGAATTCATCTGTGTTATTTTTATTAAAAAACATTAAAATTTGAATTATTTTTGGAATTTAAAGAAGTTTAGCAAATTTAAAAAAATGTGTTTACCCTTGACTCATTTATGTTTAAACAAAACGGAGTCAACTAAGAATATCTTTCCGGTGACTTTTCTCTATTCTTGTTATATTCCCAAGAATGATTAATTATTTAAAAAATTGTCATAAACAAATTCAGAGTTTGGCCATTTTTCCACGAATAGAGTTTTGGGTATTTTTCAACAAATAGCCTAATTTCTTTTACAGAATTAACTAAGAATATCTTTCCAATGACTTTTTTTATGATTCTTTGTAAATTTTGAAGAAATATTTATTAATTATTGGAACAATTTTCATTAAAAAATTAAGAGTTTGGCTATTTCTGAAAAAATAGGCTCAATTTGTTTCCAGAATCAACAAAGAATGTATTTCCAATAACTATTTTCTACGATTCTTTGAACATTTATAACAATTATTAATTATTTGAACAGTTTTCATAAACATATTCAGAGTCTGGGTCTTTTTCAAGGAATAGGCACAATTTGTTTACGGAGGCGCCTAAGAATATATTTATGATTACTCTTTTGTATTTTGCTTGATAAATTTACAAGAATTATTAATTATTTAAACAATTTTCATAAAGAAATCAGGAACCCAGCCATTTTTCAACGACAAGGATCAATTAGTTCAAGATTTCTACGATACTTTGCAAATATACAATAATTCATAACTATTTATATAATATTCATAAACAAATTCAGAGTTTAGTTATTTGTCAACGAAAAGGATTTTTTTTACAGAATTATCTAAGAATATCTTTCCGATGACTTTTTCTGTGATACTTCGTAAATTCTCAAGAAAGTAAATATTTCCAATAAGACTTTCCTACATTACTTTTCACATTTGCAATAATTATTATTTATTTAAACAATTTTCATAAACATATTCAGAGTTTGGGTATTTTTCAAGGAAGAGACACAATTTGTTTACGGAGTCAACTAACAATGTCTTTCTGATGACTCCATTCTATGTTGCTTTGTCAATTTAAAGTGATTATTAATTATTTAAACAATTCACATAAACAAATTCAGAGTTTGGATATTTATCAACGAATAGGCTACATTTTTTACAGAATTAACTAAGAATATATTTCCCATAACTTTTTTCTGTGATTCTTTGTAAATTCCCAAGTATTATCAATTATTTAAACAATTTTTTTGAGGCAACTAAAAATATATTTTCGAGGACTATTCCCTATGATACTTTGCATATTTATAATAATTATTAATCATTTAAACAATTCTCCGAAATATATTTAGTGTTTGTCTATTTTCAAAGGAATAGGCTCAATTTGTTTAATTATTAATTAGTGAAAACCGAGGTTAAAACGCAGCGAATACACAACTCGGTCGTATACGTCGCAGATGGTCATCCATCCGAGTGCTATGCGCGCTCGAAATAACTTGACTTCTGGACTCTTCTCGAGTTGAGATCATTTACTGTGTATTTCTATGAAAATTTGTACGCGCCGACATTTTATAGGTTTTTTTTAAAAAGTTGCATGAAAATGTTTATAGTTGCACAAGTATGTATTCTGCATCGTGAGAGGGTATGCATGCGAATCAAAATTATTGAAGTAAAAATTAATGTCATGGTATTTTATTGAACTTCATTCCCAACTACAATAACTACATGCAAAGAAATTGGTCGCGCGCGTAGCGCACGTATGAAGCTCTATATGGTTAAAAATGCAACTGTTCGGTTTTAGGTTTGGCTGAGGATACAACAGTTTGGTAGAAAATTAAACTATTCGGTTGAAAATTAACTTTTTCGTTAAAAATTCCTGTTTTAAGTTTGAATCTAAATACTTGGTTGAAAATGCACATCTTTTCAGTTAGCAATTATCCTTATTATTGATATTCTTATAATTGAATTGAGTTGTTTTCAGTTTAAAATTCAACTATGCATTTAAAACTTGTTATTTTTTAGTTGAAAATGCAGGCATGTTGATGAAAAATTGTCTTTTTCGATAGAAAATTAATCATCTTGTTTAAAAACTAATCTTATTTGAAAATTCACCTTTTTGGTTTAAAATTCATGTATTCCAGTTGAATATTCAACATTTTATTCGAGACTTCATCTTTTTGGTTGAGAATAAAACTACTTGGTTGAAAGGTAATCTTTCCTTATTAAAAATTAATCTTTTTGAATAAAAATTCATATATTCCAGTTGAAGATTTATCATTTTAGTTAAAAATTCATGACTGCAGTTATTTTTTGTTGTGAACAATTAATTCTTTTAACTGTGAATTCAACTGATCCATTTTTGGTGGAATTTTGGTTGAGAATTCAACTATTTGGTTAAGAATTCGTCTATTTTGTTGAAAATGAAATATTTTTACATAAAACTTTGAAAATTCGTAGCAGTTTAGATTGAATTTAATATATCACCCACATTAATTTTACCTAAATAACAACTGAACATTAAGGATGAGAAAAAAAATTGTTGGAATTATTATTTCAAGTATAAGAAGATGAAATAAAAATTTGTTTGATTTATAAATCAAATTCATTGACTTCAAAAAAAAAATGGGAAATGACTAGCTGAATCTCATCTGGATGTTCTATAAAAAATGTAGACATGAAAAATTGTACAATGTAAAATAAACAAGCTTCGTCATCCCGCTTAGTATATAAGTGAACATTTTCCAAAAATTTCGAAGTTACCGTTTATCGTTAAGACTTTAAAAATTAATTTGTAATTCTCTATTTGTATTCTCTATCGTGAAGAAATGAGGATCTGCATCTTATTCCTTACCTGCATGGGTTTCACTGTTTTAACCAGTAAGTTCAAAAAATTGTTTGTTCATTTTAAACTAGTTATTGGTTTTAAGATGAAAATATTTTTTATTCCCCACCCCTTCTTCCCTTCTTGGATGAAAAAACTTTTTTTTTAATTTTATTACAAGATAAGATTAATATGTGCAGCATGAAAAAGTTGTCTTATTTCTCAAGAAATCAAAGCTTTTAAGCACTCTCTATTTAGGAAATTGAAATAGAATTAATTTTCTTATTATAATTCCAAACTGTTTTGTCTTTGTCTATTTTAAGGAAGTGTCTGACTGTACCGAAATTTCGGTATAGGTAGCCACGGCCTTATGTTGAACAAGTTATCGCTTTAAAGATAAAAAATTTTTTCCTCTTCTCTTTTTACATTCTTATCTAGAGAAGGTATTCAATTTGTGTAAAACTTGACCCCCCCCCCCCCGTTTTTTATCAAGTGTCCACGTTTTGAGACCCCCTGAACTAAAAAAAAACAGGATTTTACGAATGTGCCTGGCTGTATGTTTGTATGTCTGTCTGTATGCATGTATGTATGCATGTATGTATGTATGTATGCATGTATGTATGTATGTATGTATGTATGCATGTATGTATGCATGTATGTATGTATGTATGTATGTATGTATGCATGTGTGTATGTATTTATGTGAGAACGATAAATTTCGAAAGAATTGACCGATTGGATTGGCCTTTGGTATACTCTCTTAGTCTCCTAAAATAAAGGTCAATTTTGTAAGCCAGCCATTTTGGATACAAATTCAAAAAGTTAAAGCATTTTGAAAATTTTTCAAACCATTTTTTCAAAATTTGAAAATTATATGTGCAGCCGCTTATAGTTCTCCAAAATTTAAACAATTTATTCCGATGACATTTTTCGATAAAATGAAAATTTTCAGAGTTACAGTATTTTCAAAATCTAAAAGAAGAAACGAAAATTAACATTCATTGCACAAAAAAATGATGAAAAATCCCAAAATTTAATTTTACGGTCAAACAACGCACGATACGAAAAAAATTAAAACAAGAAACATGTTTCTTTTTGCACGCCCTACAAGATTATCATAATCACTTTTTGAATTTTTGTTTTATATCAAAAATTCAAATTTTTATTGAAAATTTGACTTGTTCGTAGAAAATGAACTTTCTGGTCAAAAATCATATTTTTGGGTTTAGAATTCAAACGTTTTGTAGATTCAAAATTTCCACTGAAAATTCGTTTTTTCTTTAGTTGAAAATTAATTTTTCATATTCTCATCATTTATGATTGAGAAAGTATTAGAATTGTCCGAAATTTCACAGATTAGTTTTTCAACGGATCTCCACGTTTTGAGACCCCCTGAAGCCAAAAATCAAGTTTTGATGATGGCGTCTGTCTGTCTGTCTGTCCGTCCATAAACATGATAACTCTCGAAAAAAAAAACGTGTCAAATCAAGCTTTGGTACACTTTTTTGAGGTCCTAAAAGAGAGAATGAGTTTGTTAACCAGTCATTTTGGATCAAAATTCTAAAAGTTAGAGTATTTTCAAAATTTTTGAGACCATTTGAAAAAAACATTAATTCGTAGCACACAGAAAGCTGAACAATAAATTTATCCTAATGACTCTTATCAATAAAAAGAGAATTATGAGAGTTATAGCATTTGCAAAATTAAAAAATCAATGGATAATAATCAAATTCGAAAATTCAAATTTTAGTCACACAAAAAATAATGAAAAATCAAAAATTCAATTGTATGGTCAAACTATACAAGATACGAAATACAGTCGTCCACAAAAATTCTGCTCCCAAAAAAGATCCATAAATTCGTTACAGATGACTTTTTAACAGGACGCGTATTTTTTGTTTAATTTGTGAAAAATAACATTGAAAATAAAAAAATTAATTTTTTGGGAAAACGATACAAGCTACTATATAAAACAAATTAAGAGACAAAAATTGTGCACCTCGAACACATCCACGAATTTTTATAAATAAATTTTTGATAGAACGCTCAGTTTTGTTTTTAATCATAAAAGATGACATAAATAATAAAAATGAAAAATTTGTGGAAAAACGACAAAAGGTGTGAAAAAAAATTCTATAGACAAAAGTTTTCCACTCAGGAAAGATAACATTTTTTTATAATTTATTAAATTCTCATCATTTATGATTGATAAAGTATTAGAATTGTCCCAAATTTCACACCACATAATTTAAATTTCGAACGGAACGACGCAAAATACGAAAAAACGTTCCAAAGAGCAATTATAGTTTTTGAAATGTAAATGCATATTCGTTAATATTTCAGATCTTAAAAATTTCAGAGTGTTAAATTAAAAAAAAAGTTTTGAGCTCGGTTTTGAGAAGATCCTAACTTAATTTAAAACTGAAAAAGATGCCGAAAAAAAGGTTTTTTATTGATCTTTAAAGGTTTTGAGAAAATAAAAAAAAATTCTTAACTATGCTGGGAAAATCTAAAATGATTTTTGATTTTTGAAAACTAATTTTAAGAGAATATTTAAAAACATTTTTGAAAAATTTTGAAGTTTTGACAAGATTCCAAAACAATTTGAAACGTAAAGAGGTTTCAAAAAATGTTTAACACAATGTAGATTTTTGAAGATGTCGAACATAAAATTGATAAGATTTTCAAGCATGTTGAAATGTTTTTCCTAAATAAAAAATTTGTATCAAAATTTCTAAAAAAAACTAACAATAATTTTTTATTCGACAAATTAATTTTAAAAGAATATTTAGTAACATTTTCGAAATTAAAAAAAAAATAATCTGGATGGTTTTAAGGTAATTTTTTTACTTTCGCAAAATTTTCCAAAAATTTGTGGGGAAAGTTTGAGTTCGAAGATAATAAAATTATGATTACATTCCTGGGAAATCATACCATTATTTTTTTAAACATATTTTCAAGCAAATATTTAAAAAGATTTCAAAAAAATTGTAATGTATGAATTAATGTTTCTAGCTTAATATTGCTCAAAATGACATATTATGGAAAATTTAGACATTTTTTTTATTCATTCTACAATTCGTAGCATTGAAACTGATAGCGTGGATTTCTTTTTTTTATATTTTAAATGTACTATTATGTATTCTAAGCTTTAATTTGGAAAGTTTAAAATTCAAAAGTATTACACTTTGAGTGTTTTAATTTGCGGTTCAGTTTTTATAACTTCAAATATATAAGAAATTATTTACAAGAGTTCAAATGTTTTAATTTCAATGACCGTGATCAATTCTTTCTCAATTGTTCAATTGTGATTTGCAATAAAAAAGTGTTTTTTTTTTCGACCTAGGATAAGAATGATAAAAAATACTGCAATGCCATAATTTTAAATGACATATCATAATTTAAAATTATCTCATTCCAATATTCTAAATACTTGTCGTCCTAGGTAAAAAAAGAATAACTTTTTGGCCGCGAAATGTGTAAATTCCTGTAGATTATTGTAGAAAATTAAAACTACAAAAAATACAACAATGTACAAAAAAAAAGTACAACGTTCGTCTCAATAATAGAAAAAAGTTGTACTTTCCTGTAATTCTGGTTGTAATTTATTGTAGGTACTTTTAAGTAGAAAATTTACATTCGCGGAATAGTAATAATTTTTAGAATCCAATTTTAAAAGATTTCGGATCATGTAATTTTCATAACTATAATACCTAATTTTATTTACTGATATTGTTTAAGCTGGAATAATTATACTTAAAAAAATCACTAAAAATTCCACAGTTAAATTCTGAATCGAAAAATTCCACTCAAAATGAAAATAAAATTTATTCAGTGCAAAATTCAATTGACATGATTAAGGGGCCGTCCATAAAGCACGTTACCAATTTAAGAGAGTAGAAAATTCAACCATTTGCTTCAAAATTTAAGTATGTTCTTTGCTGAAAATGATGTGTTTTTCTTTATTGAGAATTAATTTTTTTTACTGAAAATTTAACCATTCGACATTTGGTTAAAAATTCATACTTTTATTTCAAAATTGATGTTTTCTACTTGAAAATTCAATTATTTAGCTGAAAATTCCTCCCTTTTGGTAGATTCCTGTGAAAATAGTTTTAGTTGTCTGTACTGTTTGGTAAACATTTTTTCACCAGGGAGAATACAAGGCCAGATAGATATTACATATTTGAAGCATGAATAATGAATTTAAATTTCTTCTTGAACTTTATTGTAAAAAAACGACCCGTTTTGCCCCATTTAAAACAAGTTACTTCCAGATATTATTCCAGTGTACAAAAAATTGATTAATCTATTTTTTTTGTTAATAAACTAGATGCAATGCCACGTAGATCTGGAGATAAACCACCAGTCATATATTATCTTTCACCCAACACCCACATTGCCGTAAAGATTCAGGGTGCCCATCATATTGAAGCTGGACATATTAGAGAGCGTTCTGACGAAGATGGACCGTTGAAATGGCTGTCTGATCCTGTAGGAGCACCACAGGTTTTAGAGCGCGTGTTCTTGAAGTTGGATTATCTGCATGAACTTCCAAAACGTCATCTTGATTATGTTGCACCTCTCCAAACTCTTGATGATGTCCCGGTTAATGATAATGAACCATCCAGTTGTTTTATAAGAGACGGCTCAAAGATATGGCATACTATTCTAACACCTGAGGCCTTATGGCATCAGGCCCCGAAATCTCATACCTTAACTGAAGCACAATGTGGTGCAATCGCGATACACGCCAAAAATCCACTAAAGCAAAATGCGTATACGAATTTTTGGGGCTGGCTAAGACCTTGGAATACAAACATTCCTCTGCCAGTCTGGGCCGAGCATAGTTTTGCTGCTTATGATCAAGGTAGGCAACCGTCCCGCATTAGTACCTTCTGTCCCGCTTTAAAATTTGTCCCGCTTTGAAATTTGTCCCGCAAATCGTCCCTGGAAATTGGGGTAGCATTAAACAATAATTGACTTCACAGGACGATTTTCAATCTGTTCAAAATCAAGATAGTTACGGATTTTAAAGTTGAAAATATAAATTTTTCAATATGAAAGCCTCAGCAGTTAAACAAATGTAAACATTCGCTTGAAACATTATAAATTATTCTTAATTTTTGAAAAATGTTGAAAAATTCAAAAAATTAAAATTGATTCACTTCGAGAGATCTTTACAAGTTTTGAGAAGATCCAAATTTAACTTAAAACTGGAAAAGATTTCAAAAATAAAAAACATTCAAAATAAAATTTTGAAGCTTTTTAAGGATCTTTAAAGGTTTAAAAAAAACAAAAAAAATTTCTTAAGCTTGCTGGGGAAATTTAAAATGATTTTTTGTCTTGAAAAATTAATTTTAAGAGAATATTTTTGAAATTTTTTTTTGATTTGTTGAATAATAATTCACAATTGAACAATTATTTATTCGGAAAATAATCGAGTAAGTTTAAAACACCTTAAGAAGTTTTGGAAAGATTCCAAAATAATTTAAAACGTGCAAAGATTTCAAAACATTTAAAACACAATGTAGATTTTTGAAGATGTCGAACACAAAATTTATAAGCTTTTTAAGCATGTTCAGAAGTTGTGAATGATTAAAAAATGTGTACAAAAAAAAAGTACAAAATTCGTCTCAATGATAGGAAAAAGTTGTATTTGCCTGTAATTTTGGTTGTAATTTATTGTATTTATTTGTAGATTCCTATGAAAATACTTTTAGTTTTCTGTACTTTTTGGTAAAATTAATTCGACCAGGGAGGATACAAGGCCAGATAGATAGGGGAAACCACCTTACAGTATATAATGATTTACAGTAGATAATCTTAATTGACTGGAAAACTGACGAAAAATGTTTATTACTTTTGTTAGAATAATGTTTCAGTAAGGATACTATAGCTTCTGACAAAGTTTAATTGAAATTTTATGATTAATCAATGAGTGAGAGCAAAAAATTTATTTTTAACTTGAAAAGAAATTTCACCTTTTCTTTAATGATACTTTTTAACTTAATGAAACATTTTTATGCCATGTTTATAGATTAGAGTCAAAGCTTGAACTTTAATGAACAATACTTATTAATACAAAGTGTTCTTCCTTTAATATTTATAAATATTTAAGGACTTTTTATTGGATATCACATTTTCCAACAGTGGATAACCAACATTAGATAATCGGAAAATTACGAAAAATGTCTCTGCCAGAATTGGCAGCTCTGCGACTGTCTCGAAGTTATTTTAAGTTAAAGGTTGTGTTTGTTTATTTTGATTGGTGAAGTTTTTTAATTCAAATTATTGTAAATAATAAACTAAGAAAATAGTGTGAATTATTACTTATTAAAAAGCTCATAAATTTTAATTGTCTTTTAAGGAGCCTTTCGAGAAAGATATAAGTCAGAGATAAAAAAAATGTCAATAATTTAAACTTTTGCGTTTTTTGTGAAATAATCATAGTTTTAACTATTATTTACTCAATAAATTAATTTTCATTGAAAGTATACTAATGATAAATTATAATGATCCAGAATTGAGTATTCTGACTTGCCCAGGAGCAATACCAGAAACGATTATCTAATGATGGACAAAGGCGTCAAAATCGTACCCTTGACCAGGTCTAATAAAAATGTTTAGTACAGCTAATTAATTAATTTCGTGATATTTTCTTCTATAAGGATACTCAATTGAATATGTAAGAATTATTTAACAATGATCGTCTTTCTTCATTTTTAAAAACTGATGCAGTTAAATACTGTTGAATTTTTTCTCATCTACTGTAGGGTTGTTTCCCCTATTACATATTTGAAGCACGAATAATTGATTTAAACTTCTTCTTGCACTGTATTGTAAAAACGACCCGCTTAGCCCCATTCTAAAAGAAGTTGCTTACAGGCATTATTCCAGTATACAAAAAATTGATTAATATATTTTTTTTAATGAACTAGATGCAATGCGACATGGAAATGAAGTTCCTCGAACATTCATATATACTTTTTCACAAAACGCCCGCATTGCCGTGAAGATGCATGGTGCCTATCATATTGAAACTGGACATATTAGAGAGCGTTCTGACCAAGATGGACCGTTGCGGTGGGTGAATGATCCTGCAAGAGCACCTTGGGTACCAGAGCGCGTGTTGATACAGTTGGATCATCTGCCTGCACTTCCAAACCGTCATCTTGATTTCGTTGCACCTCTCCAAGCTCTCACTAATGTAAAATTTAATCGAAATGAACCATCCACGTGTTTTATAAGAGACGTCTCAAGGATTTGGCATGCTACTCTAACACCTGAGGCCTCATGGCATCAGGTCCCAAGACCTCAGACCTCAACTGAAGCACACTGTGGGGTAATCACGATACGCGCTCTAAATCCACTAGTGCGAAATGAGTATACGAATTTTTGTGGGTGGCTAGAACCTTGGAATGGAAGCCCAAATCTTCCAGCCTGGGTCGAGAATAGCCTTCGTGCACCACGCCTGCCCAGATAGGGGAAATTGACTCAATCGCCACATGTTCGAGATCCACCACCACGTCCCTCTGCTCAGGTCCAGAGGCTTGGGGTGATGGTCGCTCTCACAGAGTTCATGAGTAGAGGTCGCTGGTGGAGGAAAAATTCCATGTGGCACAGTGGAAACTAAAGATTTTTGCTACGAATGATTTTTTTCGTGTCCTGTTTTTTAATAAGATTACTTCATGCTGTTATTTTTAATGTAAAACAAATGTATCTGGGTTGCGACCAGTGGTCCCATTATAGTACCACTCGAGACTGGTTTTTCTGAGTCTTAATGTAATACTTGAAACTATCCCTGAAATAATAGTATGTTTTCAAGGTGTTCGCATAAGAAAATCCCTTGCAGTGCGCTGGAGACGTCTCACGAACGTGCCGTCCGCGCACGAACCATAACGCCAACCAATCACGTGCAACCTGCCGTGCTGCTACGGTCCGTGGCAACACTTACTCAAGTGCGTTGCGAACTATTGTAAGTAGCGACATACTTGTGTGCGTCACCGCTCGGACCGCAGCAGCACGACAGGTTGCAGGCGATTGGTTGGCGTTTTGAGTTCGAGCGCGGACGGCACGTCCGTGAGACGTCTCCAGCGCACTGCAACGGATTTTCTTGTGCGAACACCTTTACAGTGGGTAAGAGCACGAATTCTCGGCACCTTAGCCCTATTATTGGCATGCCAAAACCCGAAGTGAATTTATTTTATTTTAGATACATACTTCATTGTACTGAATAATTGAGATTTGCATTATATGTAAAAATGATAGTAGAATTAAATTATTCGAGGCAAAACATGCTTAAAAAAAATGTATTATCTATGAAATCAGATAAGGGTGCCAAGAATTGGTGCTCTTACCCTACTTATGGCTGGAAATATATCTTTCTGTTTGAAAATTCAACAGTTTTCCAAATTTTTTCGCTGTTTTGACTGGAAATTTTTCTTAGTTGAAAAGTCGTCTTTTTGGTTAAATCTAGTTATTTTTCATTAAAAATTTAAATGTCTTTTTGTTGAAATATTAACTCCTACATGTTTTGTTCTGAATTCAACTTTTTTTTAATAAAAATCTAATTGCTCGGTTGAAAGTTAAACTCCTTGAGTGAGAATTAACTTTTTTGGTTGAAGAATCATAATTTCATTTGAAAATTCATCTATTTGGTTGAAAAATGAGCTACTTTGTTGAAAATTTGTTTATTCTTTGGCTGAAAATTAATTTTTTTCACTGAAAATTTATCTATTTCAGCTGAGACTTTAACTATATTGTTGAATTCTTCTTTGTGGGTTGAAAATTATTTTTTGTTTTCAAATTGAAAATGTAACTATTCTAGTTGAATATTTAATCTCTTTGGTTTAAAATTCACCTATCCCAGTCGATGATTTATCATTTTAATTGAAAATTCATCACTTTGGTTGACAGTTTTTTTTTGTGAAAATTAATATTTTTTAACTGAAAACGTAACTATTACATTTTTGGTTGAAAAATGACCTTCTTCAGTTTCAAATTGAACTACTAGGAGAAAAATTTTCTTCTTTAGTTGAAAATTCTACTGTTTGGTTAAAATCTTATCTTGTTGCAAATGCAATATTTTTACTTCAAAAGATAGTAATCGAAGCGATTAAAATTTAATTTAATATAGTACCCTGATTAATCATGTCCAAACATATACACATAATTTTAAGCATAAGGAGATAAAATAAAAATTTGTTTGATTTATTATTCAAATTCATAGACTTTTGGGACAAATTAATGAAATTATTATTTATATTTTTTGTATTATTGAATTGTTTAATTAACCGATAATGTTATTGGGTTGAAATTCTTTGCTTGTTGAAAATTAATCTTTTGTACTGAAAATTCAACTATTTTAGTTGAAACTTGTTTGAATTTTTTTTTTTTTAGGAATTAATTGTTTTAATTGAGAATGTAACTATTCCAGTTGAATATTCCACCATTTTAGCCGATAAATTAAAATTTAAGATATGTATCTAAGTTAGAATAAGTAGATTGATGTAACTGTTTGTAAAGGGAACGGGAGCCCTCAAACCCGTAAAATACATATATAAAATAGATACAACTATTTAATATTTGTTTGAAAAATTATTTATTTCAGTTGAAAATTCCTCTTTTTTGGTAAAAATGATTCTTTTTGGTTGAAAATTCATCACTTTGTTTGAAAATGTGACTATTTTCTTGAAAATTAGTTTTTTTTTTGGGTTAGATTTTTATTCAAGCTGAAAATGTAACCATTCTAGCTGAATATTGAACATTGATTTCTTTTAACTGAAAATCCAACTATTCATAATTTCAGTTAAAAATTCACCTTTTTGGATTCAAATTCACATATTCAGGTTGCAAACTCATCATTTTAGTTGAAAATTCATCAGTGTGTTTGAAAATTAAATTTTTTAACTGAAAAATTAAGTTTTCCATTTTTGGTTGGAAACTGTTCTTTTTTAGTTCAATATTCAATTCTTTGATTAAAAACAAAAATACTTGTTTGAAAGTTGAAATCTTTTATTGAAAATTCTTTTTTTTGTTGTTTAAAATTCATCTTTTCCATTTGAAGATCCATCAGATTAGTTGAAAATTCATTACTCCCATTGAAATTTTTTTTTGTGGAAAATTAATTTTTTCAACTGAAAATTTAACTGTTCCATTTTTGGTTGATTTTTGTTCATGAGTTCTTGTATTTGGTTGAAAAATCGTATTTTTACATTCTCAGCATTTATGATAGAAAAAGTATTAGAATCGTCCGACATTTTTCACCACGGTTTCTTAACGGATCTACACGTTTTGAGACCACTTGAAGCAGAAAATCAAGTTTTGGCGATGGCGTCTGTCTGTCTGTCTGTCCGTCTGTAAACACCATAACTTTCGAAAAAAAATGAACGGATCAAATCTAGCTTTGGCACACTTTTCTCAGGTCATAAAAGAAAGAATGAATCCATTAACCAGCCATTTTGGATAAAAATTCAAAAAGTTAGAGCATTTTCAAAATTTTTGATGCCATTTTTTTTAATTACAAAATTTAATGTATGCTAATTCATACCACTCAGACAGCCGACCAATTCATCCTCGTGACCTTTTTGATAAGAAGGAAATTGTCAGAGTTATAGCATTTGCAAAATTAAAAAAATTAATCAAAAATGAAAATTCTAAGCCAAAAAACGCCTGATGTGAAGAGAAGTCAAGAAAAGAAAAACGTTGATTTTTGAAAGCCTTACACGATTATCATAACAACTTTTTGCATTTTGCTGAAAAATCGATCATTCAATTTTTGATCACCCGAAAAATAAAGAAATATCAAAATTACATTCTGTGGTCAAACTGTTGTGGATTACTTCTTGATAGGACGCGTAGTTTTTCTTTTTTTCGCAAAAAAAATAAGAAAAATAAAAATTTGGACAAAGGAAACAAGCTACGAACAAAACAAAAAGGCAAACGTTGTTTAACCAAAAAAGAGCTACAAATCTGTTAATAATCTCTTTTTGATGAGACGCATAGTTTTTGTTATATGGGTAATTGATCTTATCATATGTAAACATTTTTAATCCAAAAGGGGCAGTTATGAAAATAAGAAATAATAATGAATCCATGCGCACGCGCATATAATCCGTTGTACGCTGTTCTATTGTACCGTACGGCAATGATGCGAGAAAAATGTTAAAGTTGAACCTTTTTTAATGTTTATAAAAAAATAACAGATTTTAATTATAAAAAGTCACCTACTTATGGGAGAAAACACCGCCAAGAAAGTAACGGAATGGTTTTTATAATTTTTTTTTCACCCTGAAAATGGTTTTCAACGCACGTACGGGAATGACGTTTTTGTTGTCAAGATGCACTTTCAGTTTTAATATCGGATTCACAAAAAAGAGTGTTAATATTTTAAGCTTGATTTTATAGAATCTTGTATTCAACGATACGCTTGATAGTTCTGTATTTATTACTCAACAGACTTCAAGGCTTTTACAATATTATTTATTTAACTTAAAAAATGTGCATACATTAAATTTATGTTCATGTAAAGTTTACAAACTCGATACGTTAAGCGTTTTTCAGGTTACTGTCTAAAAAGAAGGAGAAAATCAGTTTATCCTTGTGCAAAGTGAGGTTGTTACGCCGTACGGTAATGACGTTTCGGGTGTTCTAATATTAAATTAAAGTAAATAGGAACAGACATGAAAAAAAACTGACCATTTTGTAGAGGATGATAATAAGTGTTTATTAAAATTTTTTTTAAATCAGCACGAGTTTCTAAGTTAATGTTATATTACTGGGACTTCAAGTTTGCCTTCAATTTGACAATTACCCATATAGGACTTGTCATTTCGATTTTATTTATCGAAAATGTCGTAAAAAAAAAAATAAATAAATAATTCAGCTTTCAAACAGTCCTACAAAATTCGCTTCAACCATTTATAGATAGTACTTTTCATTTTGGTTTTATGTACTGAAAATGCTATGGGAAAATCCAAAATTCAAATTTTGAACCAAATGATGCAAAATACGCGAAAAATAGTAATTATATCTTCTAGAAAGTACCACAACATTTATTTGCACCATTTGTTGATAGTACTTGTGATTTGCGGCTGCGCTTCATTCATCGAAAATATTATGGAAAAATTCGAAAATTGAAATTTTGAGATAAATGACGTAAAATATATGGGAAAAGTATTTGGAGGAATTTCAGCGTTTGAAAGCTCGTACAACATTTCTTTGAACCATTTTTTGACAGACCTCCTCGTTTTTAATTTGTTTTTGAAATTGATATGCAAAAATCGAAAATTTTAATATTTCCGCCAAAAGATGCAAGATACATGAAAAGTCTACTTCTGTTTTTCCTAGCACGTCAGAATTCGATATTTTTTTGTTCAAATTTTTTGTTCGAAAAGTCAAAAATCATATTCGCTCAATCGCTCTTTAAGACTTTTTTCGTATTTTCCGTCGTTTGGTTGGACATTTTTAATTTTTTGGTGTCAAATTTTGGACAATTATAATACTTTTTCAATCATAAATAATGAGAATGTAATAAATTATAAAAAATTTGTATCTCTTTTTTGGACGAAGAACTTTTGTCTATCAATTTTTTGTGTACCTTCTGTCGTTTTTTCACAAATTTTTCATTTTCATTTTTAATGACATTTTCTGTGATTAAGACCTAAAGTAAGCGTCCTATCAAAAGTGATTCATAACAAAGGACCCCGCACCAAATGTACAGAAAATGGCTTTTTCTGAAAAATTCTAAATTTAATTTTTTTTTTATATTTTCGAACCTGTAAAGCAATAATCCGAAAGAAAAAAGTAAGAAAAATGCACGGTTTTTTAAATAAAAAATGGTCAAAGTTTCAATTTTTACATGTATTTTAATAGAAAAATGCTTATATTAGAGAAAAGTTTTTTTTTCTCCTAAAGTCTTTGTTAGATTTTGCTAAAAGTTTCACATTTGACTATCAGTCTTACCGAAACAAAAGCTTCATATCTAAGATCTAGAAAGATTAACGGTTTTTTGGGTATACAGCATGTTATGGGTGTGTTTTTATACTTTAAACATCCAAGTATGGAAATCATCATTTCATAGTAACTAAAGTCACTGGAGATTTTTTATTTATCTGCTATAGGGTGTGAAATCACTTTCAAATAAGTATAGGAAGCGTGCATATCGCAGATATTGTATATGTGCATTTACTTCAAGGGTTGTTTTACCATCGCTTGAATATTTAATCCGGAATATCGAGACATTTCTTAATGACTAAAATCACAAAAAGTTTTCTGATTAATCCATGAGGATAGGAATCATATTAAAGTAAATAGGGAAGGTTTAAGACGACAAGGATGTTTTTGAATTTTTCTAGAGGGACGCTTAATCATCCCTTACTTAGAGAAGCAGAGAAATTCACTTTTTGTAAGGAATAAATCACGAAAGATCAAGCCTACAATATCACTTTAAAACATACATATAGGATGGTTCCTTCAGGAGGACTTGCATTTTAATTTTTTTTCAGGGTAGTTTAATCATCCCTTAATTATTGGAGCGAGGAAAACGATTTTTATACGGATTAACGCACCAGAGATTTTTTTATTAATACATTGATTAACAAAATCACATTAAAGCATATATAGGAAGCGTCTTTTTAGAGGTTTTGCATTAGAATTTATTGTTAGGGTTGTTTAATCATCCCTCAGTTATAGAAACGAGGAAATGGATATTTTATACGGGAGGAAGCACCAGAGATTTCTTAAATTATACATTGATCAACAAAATTACTTTAAAAATACATAGGAAGCGAATCAACAATGAATTAATGAAAAAATCTCTGGTGCTTTGTCCAATTTAAAATATCAACTTACATGTATATGTTTTACAGTGCTTTTTTTATCAATGTATTAATAAAAGAAACTCTGGTGTTTTATCATGAATAAATTATCGATTTCCTTGTTTCAATAATTAGGGGATGATTAGGCGACCCTGACAATAAATGCAAATCCTGCTAAAAAACGCTACCTGTTTAAGTGTATATATTTCAATGTGATTTCATTGATCAATGTATTAATAAAAAAATCTGTGGTGCATTATCCCGTATAAAATATCGATTTCATTGTTTCAGTGATTAAGGGATGATGAAATTACCCTGAAAAATAATCATAATGTAAGTCCTCCTAAAGGACACTTCCTATATGTATGTTTTAAAGTGATATTGTAGGCCTGATCTTTGGTGATTTATTCCTTACGAAAAGTGAATTTCTCTGCTTCTCTAAGTAAGGGATGATTAAACAACCCTCTAGAAAAATTCAAAGACATCCTTGTCGTCTTAAACCTTCTCTATTTACTTTAATATGATAACTATCCTCATAGATTAATCAGAAAACTTTTTGTGATTTTAGTCATTAAGAAATGTCTCGATATTCCGGATTAAATATTCAAGGGATGATAAAACAACCCTTAAAGTAAATGCACATATACAATATCTGTGATATGCACGCTTCCTTTACTCATTTGAAAGTGATTTCATATCCTAGCAGATACATAAAAAATGTCCAGTGACTTTAGTTACTATGAAATGATGATTTCCATGCTTGGATGTTTAAAGTATAAAAACACACCCATAACATGCTGTATACCCAAAAAACCGTCAATCTTTCTTGATCTTAGATATGAACCTTTTGTTTGGGTAAGACTGACAGTCGAAATGTGAAACTTTTAGCGAAATCTAACAAAAAGTTTAGAAGAAAAAAAAAACTTTTCCCTAAAATAAGCATTTTTCTATTAAAATACATGTAAAAATTGAATCTTTGACCATTTTTTATAAAAAAATGATCATTTTTCTTACTTTTTTCTTTCGCATTATTGCTTTGCAGGTTCAAAAATAGAAGAAGAAAAAATTAATTTAGAATTTTTCACAAAAAGCCATTTTCTGTACATTTGGTGCGGGGACCTTTGTTGATGTGTTTTAGGTGCAGAATTAAAAAAAAAAAATTTTCGTAGCTTGTGTCGTTTTTCCAAAAATTTGAATTGTTTAATTTTCAATGTTATTTTTGACGAATAAAACGAAAACGACGCGTCGTATCAAGAAGTGATTGTTGAAAAATTTGTACATCTTTTTTGGGAGCACAATTTTTGTTGATTCATCTTTTTTCGTATTTTGCATAGTTTGAGCATAAAATGAAAATTTTGATTTTCCATTATTTTTTGTGCAGTTTGAATTTTTGATTTTTTTAAGGCAATTCAAAAACTTGCTACGGTAATCTTGTAGGACTCTCGAAAAGCAACGTTTTTCTTGCCTAGACTTTTTACATATCGTGCGTTGTTTGGCTTAAAATTTTGATTTTCGATTGATTTTTTGAATAGTGTAAATGATCTAACTCTGGTAATTTATTTTTTATCAAAAAAAGTCATTCAGCTTTCTAAGTACTACGGATAGCCGTATATAAAATTTGTTAATCCTGAAAAAAATTGTCTCAAAATTTTGGAAAAAGCTCTAACTTTATGAATTTCTATCCAAAATGGCTGGCTAATGAACTTGACAGACTAACAGACAGACATTTTGTGAAAACCTGTTTCTTGGGTTCAGGGGGTCTCAAAGCGTGGACATTGGTCAAAAATGGGGGGGGTGGCAAATTTTACACAAATCTAATACTAATACTAATAATTCAAATACTTCTTCAAAAAATTTTCAAAATTTTCTCAAGAAACATAGAAAAATGATATTTATATAATCATAAAAACAAACAAATTCAACATTAAATAAACTCGAGCGTCTCAAAATAATTTTCTAAATTATATTAATTCGTATGTTATATTTTTGTATAAATTAATGACCTGAGAAAATTAAAATTTTTGAGAATATTGTTTCACAGTTTTAACTTTCTCATTGCAAAAAGGCTATTGAGTTTAACATAAATAAAATGGATTATTTTTAATGTGAATAAAGTGAGGTTACAGAGATTAAATTTATAAATAATTCTTGTTTTTTTCGTTTAGAAGTTTGTAAAGCTTTGTAAATACGTTGTGATTTTGAAGGCGATGTGGCCTATTTTTGTATAGTCAACATGACTATGGGACTAAAGGATAAAAAAAAAATTTCCATAGAAAGTATAACTTATTTATTAAGAAATAAGTTGTACACTTTATGTGATAAAAGAATTGTTTGGAAATAATATAAGGTTTAGAATAAAATGAAAAATAAAAAAGTATGAAAAAGCTAAAAATATATATAACGGGTGACAGAAAAATAGCTTGAATTTTGTTTAAAATTATTGTTTTAATTTGAAAAAACGCAATTTAAATAATATTTCTCAATGCAGAAGAACAATAGAAGAACAGGATTTTGGTCACAAGAGCAATAATTAAAAAAAAACTACTGTGCAAATTTAAAAAAACGTGAATTTATAAATTTAAAAAAATTATTGTTACTTTGAATTTGAAACATAATTTATAAAAATATATTGAGCATAAAAAAATGTCTTCGATCAAAATATTTAAGGACTGTATAATTTTTAATAAATGATATTAATTAAGAACAATTTTTCTAATTATTCAAATTCGGGAACTTGTCAGTGTCGGATATTTTATAACTCTGCAATTTTCTGTAGAAAATTTCATTCCTTGGGAATTGGCAAATTCGGAATTTTTATATTTCAAAAAATGTATAATTTCCGAAATTTGTTGTTTCAAATATTTTCTTTTTCGAAAATTTCACAGCCCCGGAATTTTATTTTTCGAGATTTTTCAGTCGTCCCATAAAATTAATAATTTATTAGTGTTATTAATAAAACTCAAAAAAAAAAAAAATATTCAAAATATAATAATTCCGTAAATAAAATTGCGGACATGAGAAAATTTTCGAATTATGCAATTCTCGAATATGAAAAATTATTAATTAATTATTATATATATATATATATATAATATATTATTATATATTATATATATAATTATTAATATAATTATAAAAAAATAATAAATGATAAATATTACATTTATTCAATAAACATATTTTTTATTTAATGTATTATTTTCCATTCCAAACGGAAACCGTTTATTCCATATTCCCTTGACGCAAGGTAATTTTTCAAGGCAAACTTTCGACGATAACAGATTTTTGTGTGTAAACACCAAATTTTTGAAAATAACACATTTTCCGAAAACGAAGGTGACATTATTTCTTATGGCCTCCTTTTATCTTTTCCTAATTTTTTATCACTCGGAAGTGTCCGAAAAACATATTTTCTTTTTAATCAAAAAAATAAATTTTCAACCCAAAATGAAATTGTTTAATTTTAAGTTAAAAACGAATTTTCTACTGAAATGGTTAATCTTCAACAAAAAAAAATTAATTTTTACCAAACAGTAGAATTTCCAAACAAAGAAATTAATTAATAATTTTTTACTAAAAAACAACTTTCTTACCAAAGTATATTAATTCATTACCAAAAAGTTTAATTTTTAATTAAAAAATGAATTTTCAGTTAAATTGAGGAATCTTCAGTGGAATTTTTAACTTTTTGAATTCATATTTTTGGACGATCATTCATTTCTTTAATCGAAATTTTTAATACTTTGATGCAATTTTTTAAATTAATCCTTTTTCTTTGAATACTGTCTTTTTTGTTGAAAATTCAATTCTGCTGAATTCATGTTTTTTGTCAAAATCAGAAGCGTTGGTCAAATAATTTGAATTTTCAATTTTTCAAAAAAATTCAGAAATTTGTTATGAGAATCTTGTAGGGCTTTCAAAAAAGAACGTTTTTCTTCTCTTTTTTCATATAATGCGTTTTTTGGTTCAAAATTTGCATTTTCGTTTTTTTTTTAAATTTTGAAAATGCCATAACTCTGATAATTTTTTTTTATTGAAAGAGGTCGGGAGGATAGATTGTTCCACTTTTCGAAAATCTTAAAACAATTGTCGGAACATTTTTGAAAAGCTCTAACTTTTTGAATTTGTATCTAAAATAGCAGGCTAACGAAGTTGACTTTTAGTTTCTGACACCAAAAGAGTGTACCAAAGGCCAATATGAAAAATTAATTTTTTCAAAAGTCATCGTGCTCGCACATACATACATATATACATACATACATACATACATACATACATACATACATACATACATACATACATACATACATATATACATACATACATACATACATACATACATACATACATACATACATACATACATACATACATACATACATACATACATACATACATACATACATACATATATACAAACATATATACAGATAGACAGACACATTAGCAAAAACTTACTTTTCATTCCAAATCAAAAAATTTTAGATTAGGTAAAACTTTGAGAAAGGAAAAAATTTCGAATATAATAAAAAAGGATTAAACATGCATCATTTCCAAATAAAAGGGTTGAAAGTTAGGCATCGACAATTCTAATTTGGTTAAAATGTTATTTTTCATGTATACTCTAATATTTTTTCCTTATTTTGCTCTAATTTTAATTCTCAACTACCCTGAAGAATTTATAATTTATATGATAATAAATCTTTATTGAGTTCGTAACAAGAAGGATATGTACATGGCAGACAGAGTTAACATAAGAACCCAAAGGGCGAGGTACAGCTTAAAGCTGCTTTCAAACCTAACCCTCAATAAAAAATAAATAAATTAATTAAAATAAATTTATATTAATACAATTCACATAATATGAATTGATATTAAAGCAGATGTATTTTTACTGTCTCTTTTCTAGGATTTAAGAAAGTGTGCATCCTCTAAAAAACAATTATGTTAATAATTATTTCTTTGCAGCTTGTGTCGTCTTTTCAAGAACTTGATTTGTTTATTTTCAAGGTTATTTTTTACGATTTCATCAAAAAATACGCATCCCTTCAAAAAATAATTAATAAAAAATCTGTGGATCTTCTTTGAGCATCTTTTGTCTATTGATCAATAACAAATTTGTAGCTCTTTTCTGGGTAAACAACTTTTTAATGTATTATTTTTTTCGTAGCTGTTGTCGTTTGACCAAAAATTAATTTTTTAATTTTTAAGTTTATTTTTTACTATTGAAACCAAAACTGCGCGTTCCATCAAAAAATGATAGGTAACAAATTTGTAGCTCTTTTTTGGGCGAACAACTTTTATTTATTTTCTTCGCTGATTGTGTCGTTTGTCCAAAAATTTAATTTTTTTTATATTTAATGTTATTTTTCACAATTAAAACAAAAACTGCGCGTCCTATCAAAAAATAACTGATCACAAATTTGTAGCTCTTTTTTGGGTTAATAACTCTTGTTTATTTATTTTTCTCGTAGCTTGTGTTTTTTGTCCAAAAATTTACTTCTTCATGTTTAATATTGTTTTTTACGAATAAAACAAAAACTACGCATCCTATCAAAAAGTGAATAACAATAAATTTGTAGATCTTTCCTGGGTTCTTTCTTCGGAGTGCAACTAACGGAACTCTCCGTAAGGAAGAGGCGCCGCTGTGGAACACAAAGAAGGAGAGACCGTAATGCGTGGCTCGCAAACAGCAGCCAAGGCTCCTCACAGGGGGCAATGGCTGCGAAGACTTTACCCGGAGCAACTCCTCAGGCTTATTCTATAGGAAAGAGGAAGAAGAGCTCCGGAGAAACTCCCCCAAACAGGGAGTTGAAACGGCAGAAGGCTCTGGTAACACAGGGTCTTACTTTCGCCCAGATGGCCAATAATGCCCTGGTGAGAGTTGTCGCTGCGTCGGGTTATCCTGATAACAGTTTGACCCTTGAGGACTTGGACAGTTTGAGGGATGAAATCTCTAAAGGGGTTGACGCGTTACCTCGCGAGGGGCGCGCCCCCAGATTCAACGACATCTTCATTAGGTCGGGGGCCATCGTTGTGGAGGCCGCCGACATCTGGTCGCGAGAATGGATTGTCGAGAAAACCCCAACGTTCAGGCTAAAAGAAGGTCTGAACTTGGAAGTCAAGGGGATGGAGTGTCTGCGAAGGTACCGCAGAGCGACCGTATTGATTCCCGGTAACCCTGAGAGTCCGGCGACTGTTCTGGGGTGCCTGAGCTTTCAGAACCCGTCCCTGCGAACTGATTCGTGGAAGGTATTTTCCGACGAGCAGGGATACAGGTCGAAGGAGAGAGGCTGGATTCTAGTTGTTGGGCTTCCCAAAGCCCTTGCGGCTCTAGATTATCATCCCTATCTAGGGGCGAGTAGGGTGACCTTCCGGGTGACCCAACTGGGATCCGAAGGGGTCCCAGAAGCGTCCGAAGATGCCCCGAAGTAGCCTCTTAATGGCTGAGACGGGAATCTCCATTACGCAGATTAATTTGCACCACAGCAAAGGCGCCTCGGCGGTTCTAGCCAGACGCATGTCTGTGGTGCAGAAAGGGTCTCCCTAATCAAAGAACCCTGGTTACACAGGGAAAGGATTTGTGGCTTGTCAGCATGTGGCTGCATATCTATCGGGCTAGGCGAAAAAACGCCAAGGGCATGCATAGCCGTCAAGGGTATGGATGCGGTCTTGGTGCCTAGATTCTGCTCTAGAGATCTAACCGTTATTAAGATGAGACTCAGGGGCAGTAGCGGAGAAAGGCTAAAGGTATTTGTTGCATCGGCTTACTTTCCTGGCGATGCCGAGGGACCCCCGCCTCCCAGAGAGATGGAGGCTCTAATTTGGTATTGTCAAGAGAACAAGATTCCTCTGCTGTTGGGTTGTGATGCGAACTGTCACCACACGGTGTGGAAAGCGCAAACATCAGTGACAGAGGGAGAGATTTAATTGAATACATAGCAGGTATAGAGCTGGGAATTCTAAATCGGGGTGATACACCCACATTCCAGACTAAAAACAGGAGACAGGTTTTCGATTTGACTTTATGTTCAGGTGCATTGAGGAGCAGGGTAGTGGATTGGAGAGTCTCCGATGAGGTGTCTCTTTCGGACCACAAACACATCGTGTTCCGAATAACCCTAGGAAACCCGGTGGTATCTAATATTAGAAACGCTAAAAAGGACTGTCGGAGAAAGAATAGCCGCTGGAGACAAACACCTGGTAAAAAGACTCGCCAACTATTCTGAAAGGACTGTCGGAGAGAGAACGGCCGCTGGAGACAAACACCTGGTAAGAAGACTCGCCAACTATTGTGAAAAGGACTGTCGGAGAAAGAATAGCCGCTGGAGACAAACACCTGGTAAAAAGACTCACCAACTATTCTGAAAAGGACTGTCGGAGAAAGAATAGCCGCTGGAGACAAACACCTGAAAATATTTCTGGCCAACTCTATCCTGAAAAGGACTGTCGGAGAGAGAACAGCCGCTGGAGACAAACACCTGGTAAAAAGACTCGCCAACTATTCTGAAAAGGACTGTCGGAGAGAGAATAGCCGCTGGAGACAAACACCTGGTAAAAAAACTCGCCAACTCTATTCTGCAGAGGACTGTCGGAGAGATAATAGCCGCTAGAAGTGCTGTTGCGTTGTATTCTTAGGTTAATCTTCCTGGGGATTACGGCTTGCAGGTTATGACGATCTCGGGTTAACCTTCCTGGGGTTCGAGTACAAGATCAAGTGATAGTGTATTGTTAAACCTCGCAGATATTTTTTCTCATGTATTTCAGTATCATCTGAAACTTGATGTTTCTAAAATTCAAAGAACGATATATCGGCTTGTAAAAATCCGTTTAAAAAAACGGGTAGTGATTTTTAAAGTAGAGGATAGTAGCTTTCTGATGCCGTGCCCAGATTTGCAATATAATAAAAATTCTCGATGTGAGCGAAGCTCAAAGATAGCAAAAAACCGTGTTTTTTGCACTTTTAGGTTAGTATATCTCGGAAACCTAGGGTGATGGAGCAATTCTGAGCTCAGATTCGGATTCAGCCGATCAAATTCCTTCGGGTACACTAGGTCCGGTCTGTGGGTGTGAAAATGTGTTGGCCTGTGTTATTATTTCAAGTATAAGAAGATAAAATAAAAATTTGTTTGAATTATAATTCAAATTCATTGACTTCCGAAAAAAAATAGGAAATGACTAGCTGAATTTCATCTGAAGATTCTATGGAAAATGTAGACATGAAAAATAGTACAATTTAAAATAAACAAGCTTCGTCATTCTGCTTAGTGCATAAGTGAACATATTCCAAAAATTTCCCAGTTACTGTTTATCGCCAAGACCTTAAAAATTGAGTTGAAATTCTCTATTGCTGATTAACTATCGTGCAGAAATGAGGATCAGCATCTTATTCCTTACCTGCATGGGTTCCACTGTTTTAACCAGTAAGTTTATCTTTTTTTTCCTTTTTTTATTCTATATTCGCAACGTAACATTCAGTTAGCGTCTATTACCTCTGAATTTTCCGTATTAATATTATTGTTTTTCTTTTGTTTATTTTGAACTAGTAATTCTTTTTAAGATAAAAATATTGTTTATCCCCCCCACCTTTATCCCTTTTTGGATAAAAAAACTTTCTTTTAATTTCATTACAATATAACATTGATATGTGCAGCAATGATAAAAAAAGTTGTCTTATTTCTCAAAAAATCGAAGATTTTAAGCAATCTCTATTTAGGAAATTGAAATAGAATTAATAAATTTCTTATTACAATTCCAAACAGTTTTTTGTTTGTTTATTCTAAGGAAGTGTCTAAGTGTGCCGAAATTTGTGTATACGTAGCTACGGCCTTATGTTAAACCAGTTATTATTATTTGGAAGATAAAATTTGTTTCCTCTTCTCTTTTTACATTCTCGTCATATAATGAGAAGGTATTAGATTTGTGTAAAATTTG